>VUJU01002556.1:24481-35671 GCA_009835225.1 Aphis craccivora
ATTTTTTATTTTGAAAATTAGAAAATTTTAACTTAAAATTAAGTTAAGTTCTTTTTTTTCAAAGGTTAACGTTTAACTTAACGAGTTAACAAAAAAAGAATATGAGTCTTGGTGTCTGGTATAATTGTTTTTCTTGTGGGAACTCACGTATCGGTGTTATTTTTTCCGTGTAGGAACTTATGTATGCGTACCCAGGGATAATTTTTACCTGCTAATCTCGTGTGGGTAGACTACTGTAATTTAGATTAGACGTGATCTAGATCTAGACTATTATTATTTATAAATAATATACGTTATCGTAAGTGATCGAGTTCGGTTGGGTTAGGTTACCTAACCATCGCATTTAGTTGATTTTCAACACTCGTTCTCGTTTTACGATTTTATTTTTACAAATTATTAAGCGATTTTTAATTTTTTTAAATAAAACCTAACCTAAACATTACACCCCCTCTCTACAAACATGTCTAAATTACGCTACCGGGAGTTATAGATGTATACCAAGTAGCAAAGTGTCAAGTGAACTTAATTTCAAAACGACTAAAATAACCTAACAATATTCATCAAAATAATTTTTAAATAAATAAAATAATACATGAGAGGTGTAATTCGTTTTTAGGTCATCGTTATATTATTGGGCTCACTATGACTTTTTCAACGATACGAAATTTGGTACTGCTATACCAGATACAGTGTGTGATGAAGAATTCGTTAGTTGGAAACCTTCTTCGGGATATTTCAGATCACCAGTGAACACATTGGTCTACAAACGACAAGGGACGGTTACAGATCCTGATGCAAAATCTCAACCAATAATTTGTCATTTTAAATTTATGACAGACGTGCGATTATTCGCCCGCATTGTATTGAAAATTGAGTCTATTAAATTCAAGGTTAGATTTAATTTAAGTAAATAAATGAAATATTATCATTTCAATTGTATATAATAATATGTTCTATAATTACAAAATTATAGGTTCAAATGTGCCAAAAAATCAAAATTCGATTAATGATTATATAAACGATGATTCACCTCACACGTTTAACCCCTTTTTTCAATAATGAAGATATTTAAAATTTGATTCTTGATAATAGATATTCAATATACCGTCTTTTCTACCTCTTGAGATTTGGGATATGGATGAGTAGCAAATTTGAAACAATTGTACACTTAGTACATATTTAAAGTTTAAAATAAAAAAAAAATTTATAAGTACATATTACTACAATTTTCAAAAAATGTTGACTAACCTAACCTTATTAAGCTAAATATAATATATAAACATTGCTCATTTTCAATTTATTCTTGTTTTTATTCTATACGCATATCAATAAATTATTTTACTGGATCAAAAATATTGACCAACAAAATTATATTAAGTTTTTATGAGGGTTTGAAGTTTAAATTCTTACTTTAAATATTAATTTATAAACTAATGGTTTTTAATATTTATTTGTAACTAAAAAACGAAAAACCGTAGAACCGTAAAATTTGTTGTAAATGTTAAAATATTATTTTCTATACATAATACAATTTTCAAAATATTTTGACTACAGTAAAACCTCTCTATAATGGACGCTATATTAGACGAAATCCTCCTTATAACGGAAAATGTTAATAGTCCTGATTCAAATAATATAATATAATTCTACCTTCCTATAACTGGCTATAACGGAAAACTCTTTGTAACGGAAAAAGTTGTTGGTCCCAAGCGATTCCGTTATAGAGTAGTTTTGCTGTATTTATAAGCAAGAAATATTCAATTTGTAATAATTAATGTTGATAAAACTATTTTTACCTAACTAAAATGCTTGAAAAAATAATACAAGGTATTAAAAATATTAAATGTACTTAAAAGGTATGCTTTTATTATATATAAAATGGTACATATTTTAAAAAAATTGTGGTCAAGTGGGTACCGCTCTGTTGTACATAAGATGTCGTGTGGATCAATATTATAAATAAGAATGTTAAATTTAAATCCAATAATTAAGTTTCATTGTATTGGAAAAATTATTCTAAAAGGAGATGATTTGTCAACCTATTATGTATTTTCCACTGGGTGCTGAAAAAGGTGGTTTATGTTTTACAATGACCTGAATACTTAAAAATTAAACCATGTACAGAAATAGGTAGTCAATTTAAACAACTGATAAATGTTTCAAGTTTCTACGACTAGTAATTTTTAACTATAATAAGAATCTAAAATTCTTTGATAATAAATCGTTATTTTACACGTACATTTTTGATTTTGTAAAAATTTTAACTTTGTATACAATTGTTTTAATTGGTCAAAGCTCAACTTCTTTTATAGATAATTATTTTAAGTCAAACCTATGGAAAATCTTATTTTAAATTTTCAATTCTTAGCTATACTTATACAAAAATTTTTATACATTTTTAACTAGAAAATAATTTACAAATACCTATTCATGATATTGACAAATTGTGACTATGTATTCTTATAATTTTTGAATCACTATAAGATTAAATCGTGTGGAACTTAGTATTAAATTTTCAAGTATTTTAGTTTAGCCAAAATATTTTGTTAACATTTATATATAAAAAAAATAAATATTTCAAATGCTTGTAAATAGTTTTATCTAAAGTTTAAATTTTTACAAAATCAAAAATTTACGCGTAAAATGACGATTTACTATCAAACATTTTTAGATTTTATCATAGTAGTTAAAAATTACTAACCGTAAAAACTCGAAACATATACCAGTTGTTTAAATTGATATTTTCTGCACATGATTTAATTTTGAATTATTCAGGTTATTAAAACATAAACCACCTTTTTTCACCACATAGCAGTAATATATCCTAGGATGACAAATCATCTCTGTTCAGAATCGTTTTTCGTATACAATGATACCTACCAATGATTGCATTCAAATTTAACACATCCATTATAGTGACCTACTCTTTGTCCGAAATCCACTCGATACCTTCTATATAATTATAATCAGAGCGTTACCCACTTGAGTACTTACTTGACTATACCATTTTTTTTTCATGTAAGTATTTAAACTTTTTGAACCGTCAAACTGATTACTGACTAGCCTTTTTACAGTTTATCTCTTTCATGCACGAGGTTTTGATTATTTTCTACACCTCTGTTGCACAAACATAACAATTTTAAAATTTTTTTTTTCGTTACTGTTTTGTATTTAGAAATGTATCCAAACAAAGATTTTAGAAAAAAAAAACTTGGGAAGTTACCAAAAGTGGGACAGCGTATATCCCACCGTGCAATAAACAGGTCATATATTATTTTAGATACCTACGTCCTACATATACAGTGTCAGCTCGGTTAAGGCCCAGGGAAAATGAACGTGGCCAAGGCGCTGAGCTTTTTTTATTAGTTTATAAACATGGGGGAGGGAGAAAAATATACACTAATTCACTACCCTATGAACAACCTTGTTCATAGTAAATGAAGAAAAATAAATGAGGCGCCAGAGGAAAATTGCGGTCTAGGCCTTTTATATGCCAAGCCGACACTACCTACATAGATTAACTATTATTTTCAAACATTTCATACAAATTAATTATTCATTTAACTTTCAATTGACAATCCTTATAAGTATCTGTATGAGTATAAATGTTATAATTAGTTTTAATTGTTTATAACTTATAAACATTTAAAACTAATGATACAACGAATTAAAATAAAATAACACGAATAGCTTGATACAAGTTTAAACTCTTCTTGAAAATTCGACTTTGTATCAAAATAGTACTTCACTTGCTGTATGTTGTGTCAGTATAGGTACTGCAAGTTCTTCATTTGTTTGATTATTTTCAAATCATAAACGAATAATAAACAATAAACGAATTGACAGAGTACACACGTATACCATACCACCGTCGGTGTCTACTACGAATATACACGTACTACGTAATCATGTTATTGCACGGTGGGACATATAATGGATGTTCAGTGTTCACTTTTACATAAATATTAGGCCATATACTTAGAATAGCTAATTAAAACCAAAACCAAAATAAACTATATTATATTTGTAATTCAATGAAATAATAATCAAACAAATCGACCGATTCAATAAGGAGAAAACTAAACATTAGGTTTTAAGAATTAAATATTTAAAAATAATAATTTGAAAAAATTAATTAAATTATATTTAATAATTTTGGCTTTCTAAGAATTTATATGCATTAGCTATATGCCTATATGTATATAATGAGAAACATATCAAACATCTTAAATTAACCCAATAGACGACTAAAAAATATAAAAAAATTGATTATAGGTAGGTATGCTATTTGTCCCACTACCTTGTCGGATAGGTTATTTTTTTGGTGGGATTACGGGGATACACGATAACCGTGCTGGAAAGAGTTATATCACACTTTACAGAGTTGTGTCAAGTTATTTTTCATGCTAATGCCTTGGACGTGACGTTTCCTGCAGAGTGTAAATGGTTAATAATTTTATCTCTCAGTTCATTAAACAATAATATTTAAAATACTATATACCTAACGCAAATAAACAATGAGTTGATAATTTACACAACGAACAATTTATTATTCGATTTTCATATACTATAATGCGTTGAAAATAAAGACAGAATACAACAATTTGTTTGTATGTTTGACATAAACCTTTCATCAACATTTTAAGAATACTATTATTACTATTATACTATTAAGTACATAACTTCTTGGAGTAGGTATGCTTATAAAACGATTTCATTGATTTCAATTCATTTGATTTTATAACGTATGTTTACAGGACCACAATTATAAGACACCCATTGAAAAGGATAACGACTGTTGGTACAGCGAACGTGACAAGTTACTGATATGGGAACCAGAGGAGATCGACGCAGGTTTCGGTCTAAATCGGACAATTATCAATCAATCGAACACCAACAATGGTCTTTGTTTGTTCAACAATGTAAATAAAACGAGAACGACATCCAACACACATTCCGGTGAAATAAAATTTGTCTCGTCGGGAAACTCGTTGAACGTCGAGTTGAATCTAAACCCACTGCATGCGGCCCTGAGCTATTTCAAGTACGACGTGCCGTTATTTGAAGCCAGATACGAATTCGTGCACGGTCCTCTATGTGGCCCTTCTATCATACAGCCGGTCGACGAAGGCGAGCTTGTATTTCCACGGTTTGACGCCATGGGATTTGTAGAGCCACCGAAAACGCTCGAATGTATTTGGGAAATACGGGTTCGCGAAGACCGGGATTTATGGTTACATTTTAACCAGGTAAGTCGTAAGTAGCTAACTATTGTCGTAATGTTCTATAGAATCAATAGATAGGTGGTGCATTTAGCCAATAATAATAGTACCTACTACTTACCTAAAAGTCGTCGTTATTGGAGTAAACGCTATGTTAGAGGCCGAGAATCTATATATTATTATAGTAACCTTAATCTCTCAAGTATATATTAATATTATATATATATACAAAACTATATAAGTTCCGTTTATATTATTAGTAGGAAATTGGTATATCGTTTTTGGAGGAAAATTGACCCACCCAATCTATCAACTAGATAACTTAAAATAAATTTGGTTATCTAATCTTTCCATTAATACATTGGTCATTAACCTGCGATAAACCGTTGCCGAGCTATATCAGTTCGTTATCGGATGAAGACTTTTGAAACACTCAACTCTGTATCATATATATTATAATATGTGTGAATATTCTTAATACGAGTAAATTATATTTTTTGGCAAATGACTAATAACTAATAAGTGCTAAAAAAATTGTCTCCCTAAAATTTAGTCGATTGAATAAGTTTCTTAAGGAGTAAAACCACCTCTTTTATGTAAGTATAAAGTACTTCATTTTACAGTTTTCATAAGAAGAAAATATTAAGTCATCAACATTATTGTTATATATCCCGCACTCGGAGCGTAACAAGTTTTCATTAAAAGAGTTTTTTCCCCTTTTCATACTCGTTTCCACTAAATGAGATACAGACCAAGTTTCAATCAAAAAAATGTCCATACCATTAAAAACTGTAATACAGTAAAGTTTGTTTATTTAAAAAACCATGTTTAATAGTTATATAATATTTAAAAAAAAAACGTGTAAGTGGGTACCACTTTACTGTATTCAGACACAAAAAAAACACACATCATTGTAAAATCAATACATTCATAATTTTTTTTAGCAATAATTATATAATAATTCTGTATCGGTACTAATGTCGTGAGTTTTTCAGATATACTATACTATAGGTACTCATTATATTAATATATTATTTATTTAAATTTTAGGCACGATTTTATGAAAAATATATTAATATAAATATAAATATAATTATTATTTTGAAAATTCGACTTCTAACACCTAAGTATTAAAAAACAAGTAATAAGTTATACCATGTATTATTAAAGTTTTAAAATATAACAATAATAAAAAGGTAAAAAAACAACAATTGTTTTACATATTTTACTGTACAATATAGTATAGTATAGTTTAATTCGTTACCTTTTTGAAATGTTTTCATAACATGAAAAATACTATAGTACGGGACACGAAAACGTGCGGATGACCGCCGCGCGCCCAGTGGCCATTTTTCGTTAGTGGTGTCCAAACTGTTCAAAAATATATAGTACCTGTCGCGCCAGTGGCACGCACTTGTAATAAAGATCAAATATTGAGGCCCACTAGTTTTAAGAAAAAACGACACACGGCACGCTGCGGTCATCCGCACGTTTTCGTGTCCCGTACTATAACCTAATATTTTAGGGTGGTCCTTATTTTTTGAATTGAAAAATTTGATGAGGAGTACCCCAAATTTTATAAATAATATTTAATAATAATAATAACAGTAAGTATAGAAATGTTATTTTTCTATTATATATGAAAAATGTTTGTATTTGAAATATTGTCAAGAAACTTTTTAAATATACCATAGTATGCTCTATAACAAAATTTGTGTACGGTTTTTGGGTAACTTTAAAATTTAAGAGATTAGAGGTCAAAAACTAAAAATATAACATTTCCTAAAATGGTAACCAGTTTTTTTAAATTAAAGAGAAACCATCAACCTCACAACATATTTATAAGAAACTTTAATTTAGTAAATACATATAGGTAGCTACAATAATAGTGTTTGAAGTTTTTTGCGTAACATCAATATTTAAGAGAGTAAACGCAAAAAATGTTAATTCATCCCCAATTACTAAAACTTCAACCCCTTTGAGGCACGGGAAGAAGTGGACTTATCACGCTCAAACTTTATCATTATTATTTTTTTAATATATAGAACAAAATTTGGGGTACTCCTCATCAAATTTTTCAATTCAAAAAATAAGGACCACCCTAATATATATATATATATATANTATATGTACTATAAATCTATATAGGTATATAAGTATTATGAGCATGATAAAATATTATATTACTATTATACTGTAACGCACAGGTGAACTTTGTGACAGACGACTGTCAAGATGGCCGACTCGAAGTGTACTTACCTTCCAGGTCAGTAGATTACCCGTTCATGTCGGCATGTGGACACAACGCCACGGCGCTTAAAAACCTACCACTGCTAACTTCCAAGGACGTCGAAGAAGTCATCGACAAGTCGTCAATTATGGCCAACTCAGCGTCTCAGCGGCGGCGGCGGCAGCGGCGTTATGTGCACGTCCGATTCGTGGGCAACGCTTACCCGCACAAGGCGCAGTTTAAGATAGCATGGTCTGAATTGAGCCACTTGCCGCGGAACCCAGACGGGACACCACGTGCCGCAAAGCGGACGTCTGAGGACGGCAATGAGTGTGCCTTTTTGTGTCCGGGCGACGAGCGACTGTGCCTACCAGCCCGGGCCGTGTGCAACGGCGTGGTTAACTGTCCCGGTGCTCCCAACGACGAGTCACCGACCACGTGTAACCGGTGGGACCATGGATCGGTCGGGTCTGTCGACACCAGTATAGGTGACGACCCCGGTGCCCTAGCGGCCATTGCGCTGTTTGCCGCCGTTACTGCGGCAATAGTTGTCTTCAGCGCAGCGCTGTTCGCGGCCAGCACTTACTGTCGCCGCCACCGCCGCCAATTACTCCGAAGTGACAGACCCGTGGCATCCGGTCGCCGTGCAATAGCTTTGAGTGACAGGTCAACCGATCGTATTTATTCTACGGTAACCTTACAATAATAAAAAGTATATTATCGTAACTATCTACGCGTACTTATCGCTGGTTTATTAATTTCTGGGATGGGGTAGGTTACCAGTAACTTAAGAACTTCGAATTTAAAACCACTCTTTTCAAAGAGAAATTTTGTAAATACAATAACTATATTACTACAGGTAAATGGATCAGCAGAATAAATATAGGCTCACTTAATTGACGTCGTAATGCTTATATACCTACGTCCTACTAATGCCCGGTTGCATGAAAACAGTTCCGTAAATTGTTGGGACGATAATATATTGATAGTAAAATAATGGAAGTTAAAGAACAGATTGCGTTTCATGAAAGTTGTTTAAAGGCGGGTTTCCACTACATACGTGTACGTGTACGTGCATAAAAATACTTTAATTTAAAAATACTCTGATTGGTTGGAACGTATAAACTTTCTAGTATACCAAAAGCTTACCATGTATACCAACCAATCACAGAAAAGAATTTCCTATGTACGTACACGAACACGTCTGTAGTGGAAAACCGCCTTAAATTGTATCAAATAATTAGGTTGTAACCAATTATCAGGTATTCAGTAATACAAGGTTTTCCTAAAGATATATTAATACGTCTATGGTTTTCCCATTTGTTCTTGTCTATGGTTTTGACTTTTTCAATTTTTTTTTTTTTTTTTTTAACCGAGTAATTTACGTTACATTACACTTTTTCTATTATATTTTATACTTTTTTACGTCCAAGTCGTCATAGTCCTGCAACGCATTTGACCTATCCCTAAACCACCTTGGTCTTGGAAGGTTTATTAAAATTTAAAGAATAATATCTTTATCCGAATCATCAGACGAGGATGACGAAGACATAACAATTAATTATTTAAATTTAAAATGTTTTGAAACAATAAACAAAATGGAATTTAATACAATTATTAATTATTGTTGAAAAAATTGAAAATAATTAAATAAATAAATAACAATAATTTTAAGTGATAACATATTTTTAATAAAATGATAAGGAATCTTTTAAACGGTTCTGCAAATTTTATAGATCCGAATTCAGACTATATAAAACCAGCCCTTGCATCCTGTAAAGACCAATTACTAATTAGTTTCCCCCCGACCGATAAACTTAAACAATTTTGATGTCTTTAGTCTTTACTACCGTCAAAAACATTATATTTAAGTAATAACATGAATTTCTAACATCAGTATAAACCATAAAGTATAGACGATGGTGACACGTAAAAAAATCCGTATAATTATTATTTATGTAAAATTACATAATAATATAATATTAAATAAAAAAAGCGGGTAAGTGGGTACCGCTCTGCTGTACATTAGGTGCTGTATGAATCATTATTATATATTATAGGAATGTTAAATTTGAATCCAATGATAGGTATCATTGTATACGAAAAACGATTCTGAACGGAGATGATTTGTCAGCCTAGAATATAATTTTCAGCGGTAGGTGAAAAAGGTGGTTTGTGTTTTAATGGCCTAAATACATCAAAATTTAAGTTTTTTTATAATTATTATTAGCTAAACTTATGAATTTTGTATTAAATTTTCAACTCTTATTTATAATAGTGATTCACATGGCATCTAATGTACAGTAAAGCGGTACCCACTTGACCACGCTTCTTTTGCACTGACTCAATGTCTAAATATATATCAATATATATATATATATAACAAATATAATTGTATTATTTTTTTTAATACACCTATTATGTATATAATTATTATTACATACCTACATAATCATAATACTAACTAATACCACGGGTTTTTTTCGGTTATTGTTTTATCGAATATTTATTACTGGGTAGGTAGTTTATACATGCGGGTATTTCTTCCTCGTGTAATTTTTCCTAGATTCGGTATAAACACACGGTTTTTCAAACATTTTGAAGATACATTGTAATCAATTGTCATCGAAGCATAGAATTATATTGTGGTCGTAATTCATAACCACGAATAATATATTAATTTCTATAGTTGTGTACTTGTGTGATCATATTATAACCGTTGTTGAAAACTGGGGATAAATGATAATAATAATTGTTGTCGATCTGGTCTCGGTACGAGCTTTCGGAATTTTTTGATTTTTATTTTTAGACTGACAAATTTCATTTTATTCGTTTACCAAACACCAGTAGGTACCACTCTACATTAATTTATTACGATTTTTTTTGCATATAAGAATATAATGTGGTCCCCCGCCACTGATTCTTAATTTAAACGAAATTTCTATTTTTCTTTATAATTAAACCTGTTTTTTCCTTTTTGTTTAAAAACAACTTTAGGTTTCAGTTAAACGGTCAAAAACATTACATCTATAAAAAAACATCCACATGTGTATCACGCAAAAATAATAACTGACAACTGAATTATTATCTCTTATAGCTAGATAATAATAATTATTATTTTAGTATGTAAATACGTTAAAAATCACAAAAATAAATTGTGTTGGTCGTTTAATGTCCATGAAATTTATGCGTATTTTCGCCTCAAACGTGATGGATAAAAAAAATTCTTGGATATCAATAAGAATTCAATATAATATAGAGTACCAATATAAATTATTATGTTTAAGAATACGGTTTAAACTTACTTCTTAGGCCGTAAGAATTCATACAAATAACGTTTTAAATATTAGCAAAGAAAAATTTGGAAAAATTGATATGGTTGGGGTTGGGAAAATGTACGTGAAAATTACAAGTTTTAATAATTAATACAATATATTATAATATGTACTACCTATCATTTAGCAAAAACAATAACGAACAGAATACCCACTTATACAATTAATAGAACAAAGTGATTATTTTACATTTTTACCGTAAACGGATCAATATTTTAGGAATTGTGAGAGATTATGAATAACTACAAACTATTAGATTCTGAGCGGAGCGATGAATGTATTGATTTTACAATGATGTGTGTGTGTTTTTTTTTGTGTCTGTGTACACGAGAAAGTGTCTAAATAATGCTTCAATTTCAAACTTTGGAGGTGGTTTCCGATAGAAAAATGAATCTAGTTATTT
>VUJU01002557.1:4992-35652 GCA_009835225.1 Aphis craccivora
TTAGCCCCCCAGTCTGAATTTAAGCCCCCCCAGTTTGAATCATAGCTTCCCAAAAACTCGTAAATGTCTCTCCCTGGAAGGGATAAAGCCCCCCCCAACAAATTTGACCACCCTACGCCTATGATATACCTACTATGTAATAATGTATATTATGTGTTTACTGTTTTCAGCGATTTTTAGTAATTTATTGTTTAAGAATTTCAACATGTTGAACGAAGAACGGATGACACGATACTACGTGAATAATTTCGAAGATGCACAATCGTTGGTTAACAGCATAGTGATAAATCTTAATCGTACTAAAAAGTACTATACGTTTGAAAAGACTGCCAGTTACTATTCTGATCTATGTATGGACACATGTCTCTCGTACAAACTATTGTCTTACTTTCAAGACAACCCAGAAAAGTATAAAATTATATTATGATTTATGTTTATTGTATATTATGCATACTGCATAGATATATACAGGCGCGGACTGGTAAAAAAGAACAAGGGATGCTATATAATTAAAAGGGCAAATAACAAAAATTATTATTATTGGTATTCTTTATGATTGTTATTAATATTTTATTTCTATAAATAGGTAATAGATCTACCTACAATTTTATCAGAGTACCTATTGCAACTTTCACCTTCAAAATTCACATTCATTTTAATTTAAGTATGGAGTAATCAAGGCACATTTATAATGATATAGGGGCAAATATATTTTAGGGCAAGGGATGCTGTAGCATCCCAGACAGCCCGCGCCTGGGTATATAATTCATACATTATATGAATATGTGCATTGGTTTTTCTAATATTGCGTTTTTATAAATGTATAGAATGGGAAAACTTTTCAAAAAAGGAATCGTGGACTTAGAGGTAACCGCTAATAGACTCAACGAAGAGAGTTATATGAATGTTTGCAGACGCATCTGGTATGAATTGGGAACAGTGTATAGTGATATATTGGATATCAAGTATGAGAAACACGTCAAGAATAAACTGGTGCTCACAGATTCCGCAATTAAGAAGATTAATCAATACGCGAGCTCGTCTATTAGATATTATTCAAAATTTGTCGAATCGTTTTATGTGTATGTATAATTTTTAGTGTTGTTGCTATTTAATATTTTAATTAGGTATCATTAATTTTTTATTTATTTCAGGCAAAGAAAGTTACCGGAATATGTATGTGATTCATTTGTAAAACCAGTGTTGTTAGCTCATTTGCACATGGCTAGATGTAATAACAAAAAGCTTGTCAATCAAAAGAATGTTAAATTAGATATTCTATTTCAGTGTAAAAAATACTACCAGGTATAACTTTTTTATTATTTACCTATGTTATTTTTTAGTTAAAAATGTTAGATATTACTTTTACCTATGAAGTACCTACCTACTTTAAATTTCCATATGAATTTGTTGTTTGGCCCTCATCACTCATAGTCATAAGCACCCCATAGGTAATAGATATTATTATGTTTAAAAAATTACTCTAATTAAAAAAAAATTATTAATTATTATGCAAAACAATATAGGTAGGTACCATAACATAATTTAAAATTTGAACAATATAAAAGTAGTTAAAAAGTGTAACATTAAAAAAAATAAAAAATATTCATGCTCAGTTTTCAAGTATCTATAAATATTATGTATTCAGGTGCATTTTTTAATGTTTAAAAATCAAATTTACAAATTTTTCAAAAAAAAAAAAACTAAAAAGAACTACTAAATTGTGTACAATACACATGCTTTTCTTGAATTTTTATAATATATAATAATGTATTATGTTTGGTAGGTACCTAGCTTATTAAAATATATTTTTCAAAGCCTAACAATAAAAATAGCTATTTTTGTAGAGCTACCTTTAATTCACAATTATATATTTCGAATACCTAACATTAGTCAATAATTAACTGTTACTTATGTCTCATTATAGACTGTTGTGGATTACTGCGATAGAGATCCTAGATTGGAATCTATGATTCCTGTCGAGTTGAATACTTGTAGAGAATTATTGCAGTCGTATGCATCAAGGGTAGATCAACTGCTCAAGACACAAGGCCCAGTAAACTTTTATGTATAATTTTCTAAGCCGAATAATGAATCAAGTGGCTATAATAGTAAGATCTTTATTTTATATAACATATAAATGTCATTCCCCTACTCTCAAACAGTCAATATTACGTAATTTTAAAAAAATATGTTTGGTTATTTTATATTTAAAATATTTAAGTTTTAATTTGATACAAGTATAAATATTTATTAAATTCTTGCTAAGATTAAGAAACTATTTAACCATCTGAGGAATAATAAATTCAATGCATTACAATAATATTTCTTATAATCAATTTTTACCATTTTAAAAATGTATATTGTTTATTATCTGCTTTTTAATATAGTCTGTGGTGTAGCTTTATAAGCTGAGCTCAAAAGATTGAAATTTTTTGAGGTTTCTTTTTATATGAATTGCCACTTACCTATATGATGGGTACTGTCAGAAATTTAAATTTTTTTTTAAATATTGATACTTTGGTAATAATAGGTATTTACTACATACCTAGTGTCTTAATTTCTTAAAAATAATTTACATCATTACTCTAGTAATATATTATATTTATATACTACATTTAGTTTTGACTTCAGTGATAAAAGATTTGTAAATTATACCAGTTAATTTTAATTGTTGTTATTCAGATATTTTCTATTTATTTTAATTTTAAAAGACTGTCAATATGATATCAAATAAAAACATAATAATATATTAAATTATACAGATAGGTACTACCTACCTGCTATATTGCTGCATCCTTCAGGCTCCAATTGCTCAATAGTTACGCCATGTAGACATAGTTCTTATTTACTGTTTTAAATTTATTATCATGACTTACTTTTTTTACTTGTGTTATTGTTTATATTACATCCTCAATGAAACATACAAATAGGTATTATGATGTTGAAAAAAACTTGGAACTAAATTAGGTAATTAACTTAATTTATGCTAAAATATTTATAAATTAATTGTAATATTTAAATATTAATTTTAAAATTTTTTATGTTTGTACCTTTAAATAATGCATAACTTATATACCTACCTACTAACTTATATTGTAAGTATTTTTAGCTAGTAAATTTATTTGCATAGTGCTCTAATGTGTGTTAATAGTTATAATACTAAATTAATTATTATAATAATTGTATGAGTATGATTTATGATTCAATGATTTTTTTTATAATGTATTACAAAGAACAATAAATTATACAGACTAGTATTATTGAAGAAACTAAATTATATTTATTAAATAATTAAATAGGTGCATTTTAATCAATAAAATTATTTTTTAAAGAACTAGACAATTTGATAGGTATTAATGAAATCTCCTATAAGTTATGTTATAATATGAGACTATATTAGATAATATTATTGCTGTTCTAAAGCCTAAAATATAATATAGAGACCTTAAAATCCATAATACTTTATAAGGTATTATTAATATTAGTTAAATTTACCTACTTATTAAGAGTTAATATATATGTGATAAATAATATTATCATCTTTTATTTTTTAAGGAATCTATTGGTTTTTATGACCATTCTAACTGATACCTATATTCTATCCAGTGAGATAATGCACCACGGGTCTACTAAACTTGGTTTTACAGTGCATTTACAAACAAAACCCTGACAGAGGGGAACCATTGTTCATTTTTGATAGCAACGTGATGCGGGAGGATGCGCAGAATCCGTGTGTTCTCTTGCTGGACAGAGTATATGTAATTTGTTATTTTTTTAAATTTGAAATAATATAAAACAATACCTATTACCACTATATATTGTGATTTGTTGACTATAGTAAATTATAAAATAATAAATTAAGCATAATATTTAATTAATTAATTTTTATGTCCTAAATATTTACTATTGTATCAAGATGAACCTATAATTTAATTGGAATATTTAATAAAACATTTTTTTAACATCATATTTATCTTGTTTTTTATCTACACACATTTTAGTTTTTATAATAATGAAATTAAATTGAAAATATTTTACTTTAATAAATATTTTGTATAGATATTCTTTTTTTAAAGAAAAAACTCTTAAAAAAATATTGAATGTTTAACATTTGGAATCACAGAATTATTTTACATATTATGCTATTTATGTTCATAAAAATGTTTTTTTTTTTTTAAATTTTTCTTTTAAGGTAGTATTTGATATAAATTAGATAGCAAATATGATTTATTAAATAAAATAATTAATACAATACATTTCACAACATTTCATAGTAATAAATAATAATAGTAAATAAACTTAATCTGAATATAGTACCTATCTTATTATCTTATTTTTTAAAGTTCATTATGATCAACAAACCAATCATCTTGTGGTTGTCTGTAAGTTTCATTATCCATGAGTATAAAGTTAATACCAGGACCATAATAAGGAATTATATAATGTGATCCATCAGCTGGACGAACAATTTGTGTTGCAATAAGTACTACATCGACCAACTGGCCAATGAACATGAACCCAAGTGTGCATAGTTTTAGTAAACCAATTGCTGGATAACCTAGATAGAAACGATCCACACCAAACATGCCCAGAAAAATGGACAATAATAGTGTTGTGTCATAATGGTAACCATTGCTGTAATACAAATTATAAGATAATTTAGGTAAAATGATTAGTTAAGTACAAAATAATAATACAATATAAACTTACGTCCATTTACATGGAAATTCTTTCCAAAACGTCGAGTTTTTGGTTTCTAAGCAGACAATACCATCACTTGCTTTACATCGAACTGAAAAAAAATTAACAATAATTACAAAATTTAGTTTTATGACAACATTAAGCAATATCAAATGGATTGAGTTATTTAAAACCTTGAGCAACATTGTCTTTGGTACATCCACGTAACTGCTGCGTTTCTGGGTCAATGAATTCGTATCCATCATCGGGGCACATGAATTGGCCCATTCGTAGATATTTACATTCTGTTTCATAGATTGTCGTTTTCCCAGGCCCTGTAGATGGCTGTGCTGAACGCACGCAGAATGTCAGTAGGACAACAATCAGTAGTGGGCAAGCTAGGTTCATGGCATTATTGATCGCGTCAGTTTCCGAAAAAATAATACTATATTACTATCAATTACCTATAAACTAATGGTGCTATGTTGTTATAATTTTTTTTTAAATAATTATAATTTCTAAACCTAATCACAATTACTTTTATAATACTTTATAGTAAGTAAATGTTAATAAATTTAATATTGTATTTTAATTTTTTTGTCGATTGTTAATTGTTACTTTGTGATACTGTATAACCATTAACCAGCTGCAGTCTGATCTGTATACTAAAAATTATTAAAAAATTAAAAAGCAAATTCGTAATTTTTTTTTTAAAAGTTGACGTTTGTTTTAGTTTTGATTGTGCAATTTGTACTGATAATATTTTACAGTGTGACCAACGTCGATACAACAAATATGTTTTAATAGCCTTTCTTGAAATTTAATTTTAAATTTTACAAACCACAATATTATTATTATTTTGATTTTTTCAATTATTTTTTAGTTTCGTAAATCGTAATTATTTATACCTTTTATTTTCAGATTTAACGTCGATAAAATTTGAAGAAAAAAGAAAAAGTTTACATTTGTCAGTATAAGTTCTACTATAAGAAATCCTACCTAATAGTAGTTTCAATTTTCTTTGTATTCAAAAATCAATAATTAAACTTGTGTACTCTCCCGCACAGCTGAGCACTGAAAAGAGTGAGTGAATCTATCCCTCTGTACACCGTGTTGTTCACATCAATTTAATATTTATATTTCACTGTTTGATTAGGAAACTTCATGATGTTAAGAAAATATTTTAATGGATCACTGTCGAGTGATGTGCACGAATCTGTCAGAGATGTTTGGATGAGATCTTTGTTGGACCGTTACAGTGCACCTGACCGTCGATGTCATGGTTTGGATGATCTAAATGACTGTTTGCAACAATTTGAAACTGCCAGAAGCTTAGTAAAAAATCCAAATGCAGTAGTTTTAGCTCTAATATTTCGATAGTAAGTAGGAACACTGAAGTCTTGATTACATATAATATAACATTTTCATAAATTTTTCAGTTTTGAATACGATCCTAAGTTATCTGACTGCAGTGAAGACAATATAAATCATTTTCGAAAGTTCTCTGAAGAATCAAAACTTAATATGGTAAATGTTTGTATTTTAAATTTGTATAGTTAATTATATTTTTGATTTTCAAATATCAGATATATTTTTTTGTTTCTAGGATACAGTTTTGTGTGACAATGTTATTTCATTATTAAAAGTTGGTGCGATTAATAGTACAGAAGAACATAAAACTGAAGGATGTTATGGAAGTGAGGATAAACATTATTTTTTGGATGTAGACATGGCCATCTTAGGTATGGGACCGGCTGATTATGAAAAATACACAAATCATGTCCGAGAAGAATATGCTTTCCTCGATGAAGAAACTTATAAAGAATTACGTATAAAGGTAAATTGCATTTAAATTCTAGTACTGATGAGTGTTGACTATGTGTTGTGCTGATATAACTTTATTTTATTTGTAAATTTTGTTTTATTGACAGGTTCTTGAAAGTTTTCTACAAATTCCTAACATATACGCAACAAAATTCTTCAGAGATAAATATGAATCAGTGGCTAGGAATAATATCCAAAGAGAAATTAATTTTTTAAAATCTGTATCCATGTAAATATTTTATTTGTCTCTTCACACAGATTTCTATACCATAATATTAAACATATAAAATAATATATTTTAAACATGTATGAATATACTAGATGAGCAACTCTAAGTCAAAGAATATAAAATAATATATATATTACATATATTTTTTTTTTACTATTGTTGTTATTTATATAAATAGTTGAAACAGTTGAGCTATATTTATTTAGATATTGGAAGCTATTAAAAAAAAAAAATAGTAATAATAATTTCTAAAGTTTGTCTACCATATTTTATACAAGAATTTTAGAAAATTTTTCATAAAAATTGCTGTAATATTTATGTTATAATTTGCAATAAAATTAATTTGATGACACGAGCTGCTTATCTGGTTAAGTATAGAAGTCAGTGGTCTTTTATTGATTGTTTTTATTTTCAAATATATTATATTTTCTTCATAAAATTGAATGTGCCAGTCAGGGTGTATATTTAAATTTATTGTTTTCCCTGAGTAACATATAACTAGAATTTTAAGTAATTATATTAGGTATTATATTAATAAAATAATAATTAGTGGTATAGATGTTGATCTATTACAAATATTTTGTTCGTTGAAGAGTTTATTATTGTTAGTATCAAAAATGTGTTTTAAATTACAAGTGTTTAGTATATTTTGGTAACTAGTGTATGTATTAAACAAACATTAAATCATAATATTGTTTTAGTTTTGTTTTCATCTACTTTGTTATGTTTTTAATATTATTTACTTATATTTTACTTATACAATTTTGTTTTAACATTTCAATATATAGGTATTGGCCTAAAATGCTATTTAGTAATATTTTCTATTTTTTTTTTTTTAAATCTATGTATTAAATATTTAAAATTGAGTATTCACTTACTGGTCTGTTTCACCATAGTTTTTATGTTTAATTAACTTATTATATTATTCTATGTAATAAATTATAATGTATTGTTTTTCTGCGTGACAAAAGTATTTATCCTAAATTTATAGTTTATTTCAAGAATATTTTTAATCTTAAAAATTTAACTTTCATAATTATTGATAATTTTAAACTGATTTATAAATACATAAAAATTATTTAACTTTTTTTTTTTTTTAATTATTTTTATTCTATGAGATAATATTTTATTCTGTTAAAATAATTTTAATAAAAGTTTTGTCTGATATATTTAATTATTAAATGAATATTATAAATCATAAGTATGAGTGTGAGTAAATTATATGATATGTGTTAAAATGTATTAATTTAATTTAAGTACTTACCAAATTAAGTATAATATGTATTTTAATTTATATATTAATACATACTTATAAGATTATAATTATTAGTGAGAAGTCTTAAAAAATCAGCATTAGCATTACATTTTGATCTAAATAAAGTTTAACATTTAAAAATTACTTTTAATATTGTGTAAAATGCATCATATAATCGGTTAGAGTATATTATATAAAACAAATAAATACAATTTATAAAACCTTAAATTTAATATATTTTTTGCCAGAGGCTTATTTTTGACAAATTGTTTTCTAAAGGTTACTTACTTTTGATTACTGATAACTGATATTCTTAGCATTGTTTTGTATCAATTTTTTTTTTTTTGTGAGACTAAGAGTGATAGCAAACATAATATAATATAACAACAAAATTGTCTTAATTTTTAAGCCACAACAGAAATATGTATTTAGTTAGTGCAATATTGTAAATAGTAGAATCAAAATGTTAAAAATAATTACCTAGTAAAACTTTTATTAGCCATATCCTTTAGATATTTATACATATTGTATTTGACACTATTACTTTTATTTATGTGCTTGAATGGCTATGGCCTATGCTTAGCAGTATAAATTATAAAATTATATACCTAAATATTATTATTGTGTGAGTATATAAATCACAAAAGATAATAGCAGTGCAGTAAATAATTAAAATAAATATATTTTATACAACAAAAAATACAATATAATTTACGTTTGCACAAAAAATTGTAATTCAGTGAATCTACTTTAATCGGTCTTGAGGTTCTGTTGTTAATTTCATTATTCTTTTTATAACACCTTGAAACTTCCTCCTTGGGCAATTAATTTTTCGGAATATGTTTAATTATTTGATCTTCATCATGCGGAAATCACACTAGGTATTGTTTTTCATTTTTCATTTAAAATTTTAAACATTAGAAGACTTAGTTCATTTTTTTTTATTTCAGTGTTCTTTGACAATTTACTATTGTAATTTTCTATCTGAAAAAATCTGTCAGCAGCTTCTTAATGCTGGCCATCTGGGTATCAAGTCACTATTATTCAACTTCCAGTTTTTTAACCACAAGGCTTTTGATTAATCTAATAATTGGCTAACCATTATTTTCATAAATGGCATTGAAACAAATACCTACTAAAATATTAAATTATAAGTTACTATTTAATATTTCAGTATTTTCATAAAAATGTATTCTAAAACTGATTACAGTAGATTATGAATATTATAATTATTGTTTTTTGGTCATCGAGGAAAAAGTAGCTTGTAAGTTGTAGGTTGATATAATTATTGTTACTTGTTATATTCATAAGTTTTGACTAAAATAAGATTTTAATTTCAAATTTTAAACTAAATCTCAATAAAATTTTATTTTATTTTTTATAGCAAAGGAAAGAAAAAATATTCGAGGATGTTCAGGTACTTTAATATGTTGTATGCTTCGAGCACTCTTAAAACTGCTATCTAGTAATAGTAATAATAATTAATAAGTAATATTATCTAATAAGCATGATGTTTATTTTACAATGCGTGGGTAGGTAGTTGGTATTGGTTGTTTTAAACAATATGTTTAATACTTATTTATATATTGTGTAATGTGTTTACAGTAGCCAGTAGGTATAATATAATATGTACTATCTAATTTTGTAAATTATAATTTCATATGATCATATCTAATAAATCAAGACAAGCTGCATAAACACCCAACGTGCAATGATTATAACTAAACACGTATGCACGTATATAATATACATAATATAAAGTGTATATACTATATAGGTATAACGAAATTATTCATGAATTGTATACAATTTGTATAAATAGGAAACAACAATGTTATTGTAGAATTGAGATTACGTTTCGAGTATAGTCTTTTACATATTATTATATTACTAGGCTCAACAATAAATTATATATTGTGTCTACTCACTATTCTAGATAGGTAGTTGTTTATTTCGAAGAACGCTAGCAGAAATCGGCTGTATAGATAGGAAAAATTGAACCACGGCCGTAATGTAGCTAAATTGCCTATCTATAACGCCGCGTAATGTTTGTAATGATTGTATTAATGTATATCCCAACAAAAACACTACGCCAAACCCCGTGTAAAAAAATGATCAGTATAAAAAAAACCACCTCAAAAAGTTGTGATATCATTTTATAGCTATGTATTTAAACTATATAGGAATAGATATGTTATTATCATTTATGTTAAAATTCACTGCTTATAAATTGAACTTAGCTGGTGACATTATTTAAAACTCATGAGAATTCATTTTGTATTGAGTATACATGTTATCTTTGAAAATGAGTGATACTAATTAAGTGTTATAATTTTAAAGTCGCCTCGAAAATTTAATACAAGGTTCCTTATGAGTTGTTCTTATTGTAGCTAAAAAAAAAATTAAAAATCGTTGGTCACAATTTTTTTTTATAAGCGTTTATAGTTCAAATTTTTACGAAATCTGTCGAAAATGCGAAAAATTGCAAGTAATTTTGAAGTTGAAAAATCATAAAAATGTTTGTGTTAATAACTAAGGATTAATAATACAACACTAAGTTTTCCATAAGTTTTCCTTCAAGTATCTATAGAGAAAACTCGAAGCATCATTATAGCAAAAATTTTAAGTGCGTTTGAATTTTAAATTTTTACGAAATAGCGTAACGATAACGATTTATCCTCAAATGATTTTAAATATTTGTTATTATTCAAAAAGTATAAGTCGTAGATACTTCGAAATTTCACCAGTTATTTAGATTGGCATTTTTTTTTACAACATTTAATTTTCAAAATATTTCACTTATTTTAATGCTGTTTATATTATTATGCGTTTGAAATATTCGTTTTTGTTTAGTTTTTTTTATAAATATCGATAAATTTTTTTGGCTGATCAAAATACTTGAAAATTATAAGTTAGTATTATGGTGATTCAAAATGTATAAGAATACATAAGCATAATTTTTTTTTTATTGGCATATGAAGTTCAAATATTGACAAAAATTCGTCAAAATCATGAATATTTGCAAATTATTTTGTAGGTAGGTATAATTCATAAAAATGTTTGTATAAGTAGCTAAGAGTTAGAGATATTCCATAAGTTTGGCTGACACTAATTATAAACAAACTTACATTTTGGTGTATTCAGACCATTAAAATATAAACCACCTTTTTCACCAACTACTGGAAATTATATCCTAGGCTGAAAAATCATCTCCAAACAGAATCGTTTTTCGTATACAATGATACCTATCATTGGATTCAAATTTAAGACTCCTATGATATATAATTGTGATCCATACGGCACCTAATGTTCAGCAGAGCGGTACCCACTTGACCAACTTTTGTGTATTGTATTTTATTCTACATATATTTTAGTTTTTGAATCTGACTCTGGGAGAGAATAATCCATAGAAAAAACTAAGTTTATGAACTGGATTACTATAAAAAAAATACTTTTTTTCAAAAATTATAATGTGAGGGTTAATTCACGTATCACGTGTATAGGGAGTGAGGGAATGCTAATGCTATTATGCCTACCTTTAAGTCTGCCATTTGCTGATCGATGTTCGATTAAATTTAATATGCTCAAGCGATAATATTCATTATTTAATGAATATTATTTACACGCTTGAATGTGTGTCGGAAAAAATTCAAAATGTATTCCCTTAGGCTTTTGATATCTGAGATACAGTGGTCCCACTCCCCTCTCGTAGTCTGTTTAAAATGAAAAAAAATTGTTCATACCGTGGTGATTTATACGGGGTCAGATATATCTCTCACTAGGCATTTTTTTTTGATCCTGAAATTCTGCTCTATTTTTTATGTTTTATGTACATTCTTATTTATAATTTGGTCAGGTGATTAAAACTATGTAGGTGTCTCATAAAAATCACATATCTCCATTTGGAGATGTAAATGAAAAAAACATGATTTTTGTTATTATGAAATGAACGAACATATTTATTGAATTATACATCTAATTATTTAGTTTATATGAATTCTCAATTATATAATAAAGAATAATTTTAAATACGTCACTGAGTACATAACATGTAAGATTATTGTCTATACATTAAATGTATTTATGTATATATATAAGTGAGATGTTTATAGAACTGATACGATTATTCAAAAATACTACGTTATAATTCCTGGTCAAATGAACTAGAAACAGCAAATATTTCTTGTGAAAAAATAATTCAATTAAAATATCTACTTGATCATCTCTAATACCAAAATTATGGTATTGAGAAGTATTTAATATATATTAATAAATGTTTAGAAAAAAAAAATTAAGTATCAGTTATGTAAAATTATATTAAAAAAATATAAAATACTAAAAAAATGACGATGCATACTCGTAGAAATTTTTTTTTTTTAGTTTTACAGAAATTGTTAGGTGCAGCTAGAATTGCTAGAAAGATAATATTAAATTTTAAATAATATAAGTTTATATAATATGGTATAAATATAATATTATTATATAATGATAAAATATTAATAATATAATAAAATATAAATGCAATATTTTTGGAAGAAGTTGTATTGGCCTTTTATAATACTAATATTAAAATTAGTAACTTTATTTTAAGAGCTTTATGAAAAAAAAACATATCATGAAAAATACTTAATGACATGGGCTGAATGTTTACAGCAGACCATATCCGCTCAGAATAGTTTTTCGTATATTATACTAAATAATATATTATTGAATTCAAATTTAACACACCCCTGGTAGTGATCCACTCGACACCTAATGTACAACAGAGTGATACCCAATTACCTAAATTTTTATAATTAAAACAAAATTTGCCTTTAAAATGTATATTATTATTTAAGAAATAAAATTTATATATGTATTTGCAGTTGATGCATGTTGGCTAAATAATATTTCATTAGTTATTTCTATCATGATGTCGGATTCATTTGCAGCAGTATAAATTCAGCAATGCGTCGGGCATTAGGTTACATGTAGGTACAATGTATCTCGGTTATTGTTATGTGGTGTGTAAAAATAGTAAAAATGCCAAACGCATAAAAAAAATTCGTGTGTTTTAAAAATATTCTGCTCCACAGGTCGGTGAAATTGTTGAGTATCTACGAGTATATTTTATATCAAAATGTAAATATTTTAATGTAAAATGTTTATTAAAAAAATCTTATTTTATGTGTTGTATTTTTTTAATTTATCTTTATTTTAATTCCATATGAATTGGCCATTAGAATTTTTTTTTTATTTATTGAATTTACAAAGATATTAGTATTAGTCCATTTTTTAAGATATAATGTTATTACTAATTTATAGGTATACATATTATAACCTATACTTATGAAGATATATATATTTAATGGATATTTAATTTACTGATAAATTAAATTTAAAACAAAAGTATCTCTCACCATGCAGTAGGAGAATTATTTTCTTATAATATTTAATCTCATTCTTTAGATGTGTATTTATTTGTCTAAATTATGTTATGAATTTAGTATGGCGTATGAATAATAATATAATATATTATGTTATAGAAATTGTTATTAGTTAATATCATATAAAATATAAATTTAGTATGTATTATTCGATCTTTAAACGGAAGTTTAAGTTAAATTATATAGGCTTCAAGATCATTTTGTCACCAGCGGGGTAATTGCAAATAGGTATACCTATATTGTTTCAGAGATTAGATTGGCAATTAGAAGATCACTGTTGAGTGTTGACTACTGTAAGTTTTATAGGTTTAAACAACATACATTATTTTATATTTATTATTTCTAAAACTTCATCTTAAATACAAGTTAGTAATTAAGACAGCTAACAAGGATGTCTCACCTGGGACTTCACCATAACTTGTTGTACTAATATTATATAGGTACTAAGAAAGGCGTCGTTCGGAGAAGTTTGAGTAAAAGGGGCGTGAAGAGAGATGGCGTTGGTAATAATGGACGGTGAATAATAGGAGTTATAATAGCGATGTGTATTATGATGACATAGTAGGTATGTTTGGTTTTGGTGAAATAATTTTAAAATAAATTATGAGTATTATTATTATTATTATTATTATTTATTATTACCTGCTATTTTGTTATTTTGAGATAGCTTATTTATTAAGAGCAATGAATGAAAAATGATCTATAGTTTCTTCAATTGAAGTCAATTAAAAGGTCACCATACTTAATAACTATTATTATTTATTTTCATATCTATGAAATTTAGATAAAATTAGATACTATACATATAATATACCAGATGATTGTTTTATTAAATAACACTCATTATTTCAAAATCTATTAAAGTTTTTTAATGACAACGTCATACAATTTTAATTTAATTTTGTTTTATTCTGAAGCAGAATATTTTTCGAAGTATTTTTATAAGTATATAAAAATTGAAATTCGGACGATTAGTTTATGATTTACAAGTATAAATACGGTTAAGATTTTATTGCATTTGCATATTTCTTATAAAATGATTATAGAAATAGTAACTTAAAAAATATATTTCATGTCTCATAGAACTGAAACTGGAATTTTTTTGCATATTTTCGGTTTTTTTTTAGATTTTAGTGTTAGGTACTTCTGGACTTTTTGAGTTTTTCCATTTTACCTGTTTATTTCATGTTATATTTTATTTAAATAACATTTCAATAAAAATGTTTTTGAAAAATGATTTTTTTTAGTTTTATATGTATATTATGTAAACAGATTTTCTGATATATCTGCTGATTCTGATGAGTTTTTTTTTATCAATTGCAGATGTGATTGTTGTCAAACGAGAGTTGAAAGCGTTGTATATTGTTTTAATATATACATAATATAATCGACTCGTGTACATAGGTGTGCGCAACCTTTGGTATCGGGGGCAGCAAGAGATTAATTCGGCCCATTCTTCAAATTCACCGGCCCATAGTTTAACTTTTTTTTATTACTGGGTATCAAAATTTAAATTATATTGGTTGTTTGTTTTTTTTTTTTTTGGACAAAAAGTTATACAGTAAGGTACCAAGCCACTAAAGGTGTACTTTTCCACAAGCCTATAGTTATTTTTACTATTTAAAATCATGGCTATTTTTAAAGCAGTAGTAGACAGGTCTATTAGTTTATATTTTATACTAGTAAATTCTACAATCATAAAATATTTATTAATACTTTACCAAATAAAAAAGAAACAATATTTATAATTTATTTTATTTTGTAATTTTATTTGTGTGTCGTTTGTGGAAATATAATTTTAGCAAGGCCCAATATTCAATATTTACTGGCCGCGGTAGCTTCAAAGAGAGTCCAGGGGCAGCATTTGCTGCCTCTGCTGCCCCCGTGCGTACGCCTATGCTCGTGTACAGTGTTTGTTACAAAAATGCTAAAATTCATTAAAATGACAGAATTTTTTAGTTTTTTTGGTGCATATTTTGTTGTTTTTATTCCAGTTTTTAGAACGCATTTAAGGTTATACATATTATAATATAACTATTATTATTATTATTACATATTCATTCAATTATAAGTGCTTTAAAATCTCGATCTTGATTATAAGTATTTAAAGTTTATGTGAGCAGAGTGGTATGATACGGAGATACCCGCAAATTTTTGTTCTAGGCACTAACATCTAATAGTAGTACTACGTTTAATTAAAATTTAATTGTTTATAATAACTGATAGGCTACTCATACAAATTTCAATTTTTAGTACAAAAAAAATAATTTTTTAAGCAATAGTTGTTTTATTTTGACTGGAAATATTCTGTTAACATTTTTCAGAAACGTAAATGGATATTGAAGTAATGGGTGTTTCCCTATATAAAATCATTCAGTGTATAGACTAAAATTTCAATAAACTCAAGACGAATAATATAATAGGATTTTTAAAACAAATTTTACTGTTTAATACATTATTAATGATATTCAATAATAAAAACTAATATTTAATTACTATACAGCCTGCAATAAATATTTAGACAATAGACAGCAATGCGTAGGTATAGTATTGTAGTACTTAATTTATTATTATACGCATAAGGTATAAACATATATTATGTAGATCAATCATTATTTAATCCTAATTTGACTATAATGTTAAAACGCATTGGCTATACGTAATTGACTATAATTGTAGCTATACCTATGACGTTCTGTTTACTATAAAGTCAACGTTAAATTATTTAGTGATTGCAGGTGGATACACCATCCACTAGAGTGTTCTACACTCAGTAGTGTAGTTACAGCAAATTTATTTATTTTATTAGGTATTTCAAAACAGCTGCAGAGTATATCAAATGCATTTACCGATTTTTCCTTATTGCTATTGTTTTCTATACTTATTTACTCATCCATCGCCGTTTACTCGTATTATGGATTAAACAATTATACATTTTGATACTGATACACACAATCTGAAAATAAAAATAAATTACCTATATAGTCCATATTATTATCAATATGTATGATGGTATATTGGTATATTAACAACATATACAATATCTGAGATTTTTCACCATTTATTATTTTATTAGTCGATAGTTGGTGTAACTCAGGGACCAAAGAGTGATATCATTGTGCTATAAAATGTTTGTTTAAGTATAAAAGGTTTTTTTTATTGAATTCTTAAAAATGTAATTTATGTTTAAAATAAAAGTTATTTTCTTACAATAATTTACTATTTATAAAGAATTTATAACTAGATTTTTTATACTGTTTCGAAAGGGCCCGAGGCTTATTAATGTCTTAAAGCCCTTCGAATTGTGCTTATGGTACTAGGTGTACCTATGTATTATAGAAAGAGTTTATTAAACAAAATCCGTATGAATTGTATTTTAATTAGATATTATTGGTAAATACATTGTATAGTATTATATGAATTATGGACGAAATGTTGCAGGTATATAAGTGAAACAGAAATAGCTGACAAATGTAATTTACTAAATATATGTTATAAGTTTTATTCTTTGAAATAACAATCAAAAAAAAAAAAAGTAATAAAATAATAATAATAATAATTAACAATTATTTATTCATTTAGTAACATTCAAACTTGAATTTTTTAAAAAATTATTTAGAGTAAAATTTAAATATTATAATGTTATTAATATGTAATTTTTTTTTTTTAAATTACAATTGTTTTGTATATTTGTAGATTCTAAATTGTTCTTGTAAATTAATTTGTGTAAAGCATGCTATTTTAAAAAATAAATAGCTAAAAAGGCAATTTAATTGTTAAAAGGGATAAAAACGTCTTTTTCTAGTCCATTAATGTGAATGTGCTTACACATGTGCAAACATGACTCTAGAAACTTTAATCCGGCTTTGTAGTATAATATAAGAGCCAAATAATGAATAATAAAGTTTATGCTTGTTTTTAAAACCTAAAATTATTATTAATTATTTGGTTGTTTGTATATACGCATTTACTATTTTCTACTATATATGTATATTGTATATTGTTTAAAAATGTAATCGTATACATAATATGTCGGGCCGATGAATACATATGTAAATTAATAATTTTTTAAAACCTTATTACATGTTACAACCAATCGGACATAGTTAAAGACAGATTATTTATAAACCGTGTTTAGTTTAGTATAATAAATTATCAGATAAATTAATTTATAAATAGGTAGGTTGCTGGTAGGTAGGTTAGGGATAGGGGTATTTACTTTATACAGTTTTGAGTTTGTTACAATTTTACATTATTATGTATAAGATGTAAGAATATTAGACATGTACGTTTATATTGAGTATAATAACATATTTTCAGGAATACATTAATTTTATTTCACAAGTCTTCATCATTTGCACAGACACGTTGACGTATTTATACTACATTACCTAGTAGTCTAGTATACCTATACTAAATACTAATTCGGTCTTTATATAGTTGTATCGTGTTTTTGTTCCATCTGCATAATATTATATTCTATAACATAACCCAATATATTAATTTCTCGAGCCTTCGTTTAGGAGTTTTACAAACATGCTTATACAAACCGTATTTATATGTGTATAAGGGCCGTACAACGACGAGCTCTTGATTTTATTTTCCGCATACAACAATAATTATTCGAGCGTGGCTCGGCCGAACTCGCCTCGTCGCGTGACCAGCAACGTAAACGTCAAGAATAGTATGACGATTATAATCACGCAATAATTTGGAAATAATAATGATGTATTTTGTTATTATATATATATATATATATATATATTATTTTGGTATAATGGTCAGGTTTAATTCTAAGGACTTTTCCCCATTCCCCAATAAGGTAAGGTACGTATAATATTATTATAGCCATCACTATGCAGGATGTCCAAGTATGATATTCACAACGGACAGTATACAATATTATATAGGTAATTTATGTAAAATAAACAAACGGTAATATATTTCAAGTATGTTATTTTGATATTTATGTTTCATAAAGGCAGTGATCGCGAAAATGGAACGTAGAAGAATTCACTATTATAGTTTGTTCCAACCGCACACAATAATATAGATATTGATATTCGTCAAGCCAACCACTGCTGCAGTATTGCACTTTTGGTACACACAATATTTTCCCGTCGCCAACATCTGGCCCGAATAGCAATGCGCACGCGGTGCGCGTGACGTCGTGCACGGTTATTCTGGCGCGCGGAAAATACCGTGCACGGGCCGGCACTGGGCGGTCGGCTGTGCCGCTAATCAATAATGTTGTGCCAATGATGGATACGGAACGGAACAGATGATGTAAATAAACGGCCGGCGTGTTTTGACGAGTTTTTGTGTCTACGGTCGTCGGTCGCGGTCGCCTCCGTCAGCTGCTGCTACTGCTGCAGCTCCAGTCGTTTGCGTCGTTCGTACCGCGTACCGTTCGTCCGTGTCGTACCGTTCGTGCCGACGCTCAAGACCCGCACGCTGATTAACGGTATCAACAACGGCGATAATCACAACAATAACAAAAATAACGTTATGGTGAGTGAAGTAGCGGTTAAGAGTTGTAGTTGTATTACCACCATTTCAGCCTACGTCTTGTTCTCGGACAACACGCGAGGTGTCTATAGGTTTTGTTATATTGATAATAACAACAACAATAACGATAATAATAACAATATCGTCGTTGTAGACTCGATGTCGTAGACCTGTTGTTGTAGTGGTGTCGTTGTCGTCGTCGTATTGCGTGACAACAACGACATTATTTTAAATGTTAATAATAATTATCATTAGGCCAACGGGCCAGAGGACTTCAACCGTCGTTTACATATTATTATTATTAAACGCGTTGTTTTGCGCTGTCGTGAAAAGAGCTCAGCCTGTTAAAAACAAATTTGTTTTTAACGTCACGACTTGGTCAAATCTGTAATTTTACGTCGCACGATTTTCCATAATATTCAAGTTAGGTTTTCACTCACCGAGATGAATCGGTCTATTTTCGCATATTTTCATTTGCGTAGGGCACGTTTTTAAAAAAACGATTTTTATTTCTTACTATTTGACTTGGAAACCTCCACGCACTGCCTCGCACAATTACCGACTTGGGTCGTGTTGTCTGTGACATATTCAACTTGGTTATTATTTATTCTTAAAAACATTTCGTTGTCGTTGGGGACGTTTTGTTTCGACGGTCGTCGCTTACCTACGTAATAAAGTATTGTTACCGTCTACGAAATGATCGGGCTGGTTGTCGGTGGACTTCCAACGACTACGACGTTTTGAATCTCTAGAAAAAAGCTAACGTCCAGCTTCATGTTCACGTCGGTATCCAATCGTGTGATATTGTCGTCGTAATCGTTTGTTTGGTTACCCAACACTGACATTTATTGTCCTAGTGATGTAAATGTAATATAATATTATCATAACGTCGTCATGTTCGGGGTACGATATACGACACCCCCCCCCCTAGCGTAGTTTTGCCGGTTTTGTGTACCCGTCGAGGGAGTGTGTTATGATTATTATTGTTGTGCTGGGAGTGTACCTACACCAGCTGCATGCCGGTGCACTTTTAAACTATGGGGGTAAAACACAAAAAATTAAGGATCGTATACCCGAAATTTGAATTCAGATGTCCTATGAATATATTTTTTTTACACCAAAAAAACAACTCATTTTAAACTTGAGGAAATTGTCACGAAAACACATTTTTGAACGCGTCATTGGTGAATGTAAATGTATACGATTAAACATAGGCAGTAACTGCGACTATTAAAAAGAATCGAGAATGTGGCGCACCCCGGGTTAACGGGGTAATTTTGTTTTAACTTCCAATGTAGATATTTTACTCTGGATATTCGATTGGTAACCGTGCCTACCTTTATATTGTGTTTCGAGGTGTCTGTGGGTTTTCTGTATGAATTAATATTGGAACAATTTTCGTATTTTACATGGTAAAGGGTATAATATTTGATTGCATAATATTCTTTGCACAAAATATATTCATTCTGAAGCATTATGATAATGCATACATTGTATCAATAATGCATTGAAATTTTTATTTAGAATGACAACGTATCTTTATCCGGCACGGAAAGTGGATATCTGGATGTATTCTACAGAGACACCTGTGTATTTTCCTTCCGCTGTGTAGGTAATTTATTCAAAGTTTGCTGTCTACAAAGGGTTTTACTTGTGAACTCTATGAATAAATAATCGCATTTATAAACATTGTTGGTGTGCAACTTCCATCTAGTGCATCAAAAGGGACTAGAAAATTAGGAAGTAATATTTGGTTATTATTTATTTTATTAAAACGCAGAGGCTGAATTACCTTGGCATTTTCAATAAAATATTCAAATAATTTTATTTACAAATTATAGTTTTGAGTTTAATAATTACGTGATCGATTTATAAACATTCTGTGACACTGAAATATAATATAGTCGGTGGAGTGGTTTTAAAAACCGGTTTAAAAGACTGTTCTAATACTTAAAGGGGTGAGATACCTCCGCGTATTCCTATAACGTATACATAATGACATCATGCTATAAAAATGTTTGAATGTTTCTGAAATCGTGAGACATTATGATCTATAAAAAATTGTATCAAGTTTAAATATCAGCTGTGTAATGTCTGGTTTCCAAAGTTCATTGATTACCTATACGTTAGAATGTATTGTTTTTGTTGGACTTCATATTTACTTTTTGTTTATAGTTGTTTATAAGTGCTTGAGTAAATACTTTTCGAATATTTCAATTTTTTATTTGTTGCTATTTTATTTCGTAATATTTTTTAATAAAAGTATTTTTAGTATTTATGAATTAAATATATACTATCTGATACATTTTTTGAATGTAGAATTATGATGTTTTGGTATAAGTACTTTAAGTGTATTTATTTATGCATTTGACTAAATAAAATATTATTATAACTTGAAATATTTTATGATATGAAATTATGAATTACGATTAATAATCATTATTGATATTGTTATTTATACAAACTACATATTATATTATGTAACAATATAAGATATTATATTGTACAGAAATCAATATTGTGTTATATATTTACAATTAGATGGATTTCGAAAGTTTTAAATTGATTAGCTGGTTCATATTAAAACAGTATAATATGATATTATTTACCTAGTTTATTTGTATAATCAGAAGGTACAAATGTACAACGTTCAATTATGCAATTAGTAACATTTTTTTGTCGTCAATTTGTATAATAAATATTAATACTAATACATATATATTACCTATATAATATAAATATAAAAAAAAGAAAAATTAAGTTTGATTGAACAAATTTTTTAAAATTTTAACTCGAATTTCAATTATTGTAGAAAGACAAATTTAAACTTTTTATTTTTTAAAAATGGTATAAATTTATGGGGCTTAAATAATGTACTTTGATTCATTATTTTTCGTTATTGATTTGAAGTATATAAGGGATGCTAATAAAATATTTAATATTTATTATGGGATTTATTATGATAAATTTCAAGGATGACGAATTTAATATTATGTCTTTGTTAATACATTTAATTCAATACAATATACCTACCTAATACCTTTATCATTGAAATACAATTTAATATTATTTGTGTCCATCAAGTATGAAATAATTGAAAATTGAAATGTACTTATTTAATGTTAAAAAATGTGTATTAAAATGTGTTTATTGACAATTTAAATATAATGTATAGATTATACTTAAATGTGAACTGTTTAGACATTGACGTGTAGGTTAAGTAAAACTTTTTCAAAATACGAGTGTAACATATTATTAGATTTTAAGTTGGTAAAGTAACTCTAATCAAATATATGTAAAATTTGGATTTTGCTGCGAGGTATTCGAAAAAACAGCTTTAAGTATAACTAAGTTTAAATTCTGATAAATTATCATAATTATTTTTTGAAGATATTTTTTAAAATGTATTTTGATAAACTTCAAATATCTTGAAGTTTTACAAATTGAAATTATTAATTCAAGATTAATCACATATAATATATTCTTTACTTTTGAATTAAGGGGTTTGAAACATTGTTTTTTCTTTTTTGTCTAGTACACTCGCAACATAGGAATTTAGACGTGTATTATTTTTTACTTATTGCGAATTATCTAGCGAAGCAAAAATAATTCTGTAAACGGATTTGAACCTATTATACTGTATACCTGAGATAAACTTTTCCATAGTTGATTTATTTTTGATTTTAATTTCTCCAAAAATATATTATCACAATTTTTAAATTATATATTTTAATGTTTAGAATTTTGAGGTATATAATTCTAAATTTGCTAAATTCGATAATGTTATTAGCGTCTTTATTGTTTTACTAGATCAATTTGCTATACATTTGATGGAATAAAAATAAAAATTTCCCCATTTGTCACACTTGTGTTTTTGGACAGACGAAAATTACCGTTTCTTTGAAAATATATAAAATAATTTGCTAGTGCGAGCATGGTAAGACGAGTTCTTAGAATTTCATTGCTTCTGTTTCTTGATTATAATTTATAAGACATTTTGGAATAAAAGTAAAGTAAATGAATTTATTATTGATTGTGGTCTGTGTTAAATAAGTATATTCGTTAAATTTGATGATGAAATAAAAATAAAATTTCTAGTAGTATTTTTTATCTTTTAGTTTTTAAATGACTTTAAAATTACATAAATTTTGAAAGGAACATTTGCCTTTTGTTCACGCACATTATATTATTTTTTTCCGATCATTTGCATAGTGAATCAATTTATATTTTTTTATTTTGTATTAAAATAATAATTATCCAAATATTTTGGTTTGAATTATTTTATTTTATTTGTACTCAATTATAATAATAATTATAATTATAATAGGCTTCTACCTAAATAGTTTAGAAATATTCATAACTACTACCTATAAATTTTATGTTAATATTTTTAAATAGTTCAAAAATAATTGTATTACTTTTATTTTATTTTAATTGACTGTTGTTGTTGAACTTAAAAGCATTATTTTATTTAATGTAATTTTATAATAATTAATAATATAGGAAATTCAAGCTTAATACAGTTAGTAAATAATGTTATTATTTGTTCTGTTTATTAGAGAATTCATAAACTATCAGCGTAGTCTGAATATTTTCACATTATTGTTAAATAATAACAATATTATTATTTCATATTCTCAATAAGCACAGTTGTTATTATCTTATCGTTTCTGTCTCGTCTAGTCGTGTGTTATAAGTTTTTATATGATTACCGTTTATACGCTTCACCACAATTTAAAGCCCTTCAGGGACGTTATTCGTTAACATACAATTGGTATACGGTTATTGTAATCAGATTATAGTTCGTATTACTAAAGTACCAGGAACATCGACATAGAATGAAGGGCCTATATGGTATTTTTTTTTATAATGTAGGTTGTTTCACGGTTTTTTAAACTTTTTTAAGTGATGGGATCTGTGGAAACTTTATACTTTATTACCCAACCATCTAGTAAAAGCCTAGTCTGGACATTATAAAAAGAACCTTGTAACCTTGTAATGTGCAGTTTTTTCAACACATTAATATTTTAATATAGTGAATTGTATTATATATTTATTTTAAAAAATGCGTATTTATGAATATATTTTTAAGATAGAAGTTTTCTGCCACACTATAACTTGCAGGTATTAAAATATAGTTTATTCAATAATCATTGTAGTTTTTAACACTATACGAAAAAATAAAAACAAATAGATAATTAAGATGTTTATATATATTATGAAATGAATACCACGAATTTTATCAATTTAATTTTATAGAGATTTTATATATTTCGCACATCATTGTACAATGTTTTACATCCTATACAATTCAATAATTTCATCAAAGACAAAGTTTATAACATATAATATAAAGAATAAAGATACAATAAATAATGATTATCGTTTAAAATTTAAACGTTTTCAACTATAGACAGAAGTTTAAATAAAATTTGTTAAATATTAAGTTTATACTACGATATGTGTTTTAAATGTTTTTAACTTAATTTTAACTTTTCAATTTTAAATAATTCACTATCCTTAATTGTTATTACTTTATGTAAAGTATGATGTAATTTGTCTAAATTTTCAATATTAAAGCTAATTTAATTATTTTAATTTATGTTTATAATTTTTTTTTTTTTTGATCTTAAATAGGTTTATTGTATTTTAAATATAATTACAGGTATATGGTAATTGACACAACATAATAGGAATTGTTGGTTTTGGTTTAATACTATTTAATGTTAATCTTCATTATTATGTGACTTATTCTTATGGATATAATCATGTATATTATCATTGTCTAATTTATATTCGATGATATTATCTACTTAAAAAGGGCTAATAAATATTTAGCGATTTAAAGTGGTAAGGCACTACTGTACTAGGGTAATATAGATTTAATTATCCAATATTCAAGTGAACTTTCGGGAGGCATTAAATACAGGTATAACAATTACAATATATATATTTGAAATATGAAATTATATTTTCTATGGATTGTACCTATATACGCTTCTAAATCAAAGTATAATGAAACGGACGAGAAAGTTATCGGCAGAAGTTGTAATAATTTAGTACGATAAAATATTCCTTATATTAGTAGCAAAAGAAAAAAAAAATTAAATAATTTAATTATTCATAAAATCATAAACAACAATAATAAATAACTCGTAGTTTTTTGGCATTCGTTTAATTATTTATGTGTAGTTTAGTTGTGTTTTAGTACGCATGTTATATTTTTATTTCGACGTCTTATGGAGGTTTATTTGATTAAATAATATGCGTAAGATTAAAAGTTTACGAAAAACGGTTTTTGTTGCGTATCCGACTAAATAATTTAATGATTTCCATTGTACACGTTTCCGGAGTAATTGTTATCTTGATATTTTTCGTATAATTTAAAATGGTTAAAACAATAACGTTATTGTTATTATTGTTAATTTTTTTTTTTTTTTTTGTTATCGGACGCTCGCACAACGAGTGCGGTTACATGTGTGTGCGCGCGTAAAAAACAGCGTCCGTCGGGTGGCGCGGAAAACAAAGGATGACGACGGCGCGATTGGTGGCGGAAGCGGGTTGGGTTAGTGGGTCGGTAGATTGTGTTGGCGGCAGGGGGGTGAGAGGGGAGGGTAGGTTTTACTTTTAGCATGACATTATTATCCCTTGGCCACGGTTTTTTCGATTCGGATGTCGTTTAATATTCGTAAAATATTATTACGGAATAATATTCTATCGTTCGGAATTAAACGCGACGATAAAACGACGTCCGCGCGGACCACGTATACTACGACGGTCGGTCATGCTCTGCCCCGGTCCTACGTTATATTACTATTATTATTATTATTATTATTATACAAATTAAAACCGATTACAATACGTCGTTTAAATCGCTATACGTGCGCGCCGTATACCGATTTATGGGCTTTAATGCGTATTCGTCGCCGCGCCCTTACTGCGGCGTCGGGTGTGCGGGCGGGGCGGTCATGTCGGCAGCACGTGTCCGACCGAATGACGCATGCGCTCAGTGCGGGCTATTGATCCTCTCGGGCGCGCGCCGTCATCCTCTCCGCCCGTATTGCGGTCAACTCGCCGGGGCGACGGCGGTCACACCGCCCCTCGCCCCGCGACAATTCCTGTATCACCCATTTCCGCGTCTCTCGCTCGCTCGCTCTCTCGCTGGCTCTCTCTTCATCCGTTTCCTCTGCCGCTGTTCCGTCGGCGTCGCCGTCGTAGTCGTCGTCGTCGCCACCGCCGCCACCGCCACGGCGCGCGGCGGTTGTTCTGTCCGGCTGCTGTTCTCGGGCGTTCGTTTCGGCGGCGACTGTTCGCCGCCGCACGTGTCGTCGTCGTACCCGCGCCGCCCAAACATCGCTGCGCCCACGACGACGGTGACGTTGTGTGTTGAGAACGGTTTGAAATACGAAAGAAAAATGTATATGTTTATACATAAATAATATAATAAATGGCTCAGATCGGTTGCGCGTCCATGTCGACACGACGATCGTCCAGAAAATAAAAACCTCATTGTTTTTATTTAATATACCTATTTTATTCGATTTACTATTGACATTAGAAATAGTTAATGAACTGATTAAAAAAAAAAAAAAAAACCTCACACTGATTACGATTATAAAAATCTACTGCCTCTCAGTCCCTAATGTCTTTTTTATTATCCATTGTATTAAATTAAAAATATTGTAGGTATATTGTCTTACTGTATATTGTACTGTACTGTAATTTATTATTCTTACAATGGTCAACACCTATCGCGTTGTAAATCGTCACGCGATGTCTATACTCAGAATAATGTGCGTGCATTAGGAGATCGCGATCCGCTCTTCGTTTTAATTGTTTGCGAGGCGCTTGTCTTAAATTTGCTCAGGTGCGAAGGCGCCTCTACGTGATTTTTTAAGTTCTTTACTGCAGCAATATTATTAGGAATCCCGTTGTTTTCGTAACGAACAATTTTACTTATCGTTTTCCAGCTTAGAACTATGTCTAGGTTAGGTTCATTATTCGATTTTAAACGAATTATTATACGAATTTATCAAGGATTTTAATAATTCTAGATTCTGAATGAAATGATGTATTGGTATTATTTTTTATTTTTCAATGGTTTCAACAATTTTATGTTCTATGGACATAAGATAGGTAGTTAAATGACTTCAAACGTGTTAGCTATTTTATAACAGTAACCTTATTTTGATGTTATTTTTAAGATGATTTAGTTTTTTGATTTTTTTAGTTGTTTCCATCAAATAAATCTTTCAAAAGACGTAAACTGTGAAAGAAGTTTTAGACATCTCAGAATATGCGATTTTAATCGTTTTTCAACTTAGGTAATGATTTATTATTACTTTCAAAAATGTAAAGTAATGATAATTATAATACAAGAGGCTTGTTGTGAACTGAGTGAAGCGAGACACGTGCACAAAACATAGGTAGTCGTCATTGAATTCTGCCCACCCTTTTTAATACATTAATATTTATGAAATTCGTGATGTACATCTCGTCAATGCCTGTGTAAAATTTACATATTACACATACGTCGAATTTTAAATTTTCATATTATATCTATGTGAACTTGTATAGAAACATGATATATTATAATATAATGTTACTGCACGAGTTTGCTGTGTTTATGTATCGTTTCATTATCATTGTCTCATCACCCTCAGCCCTCAAGCGTTTAAACATTTATAATATTTATAGGTAGCTGAAGAAAAACTTTAATTTTGTTATCTCACTTACAGTCTTCTTCCCCTTATAATATTTTTTTATAATTTTATAAATTAACATTTGCAATGGCGCCTCAGTTATAGTCTATATTGCTTTATCTAAGTCTAGTATAAAAAATGGTATAGGTACTATACTAAGCTTTCTGACCAGTTTTATTAAAAAATTTTTAATGTTTTGTTTGAATATTCTTATAATAATTATGAAGTATGTATTACAATTTTATCGTAAAATTGTATCAGGAATCAGGAAGCAGATACTTTACTTTATTACAAATAAGAATACCTAGTTTCTTTGCATGTCGACCAACAGTTACGGTGGTTCTTTACCAAGACTTCCCTTAACACAATCGCACTTCTAATTCGAGGCCAATATTTCCTATAACATCCAGTTTAAACTCATACAGTTGGGTTGGGTTACCATACGAAAACTGGTCAAAAGTCAGAACGCTCAGAAAACTAGACATTCTATTTTGGAATATAGTATGTATTTGTGTCTTTTAAAGCACAATTAAATTTAAACATAAGATGATTAAGTAGATTATACGTAACATAATATTATTATGGTAAGATCATAAAACATTTTAGTGGTTAATTTGAGTTATATATTATATGGCTATACAGATATTTCAATACTAAATGATAAAATAGTTTCAAAATGTTAAAAAATCAAAATATTTAATTTAAATTCGGTATTACACTATACAAATTATTAACTTCTATTTATTTATATTTTAAAAATTGTTCGAAGAAATTCAGTTTTTAGTGTTTAATAATTTTTTTCTGTAGGATTGACATTTATTGTATTAGAATATGCACTTCGTAGTTTTTTAATGCAATAACTTTTGATGGTATATACCTTTTATTAGATGTTTTATTAATTTTTCAATAGATTTTATTCTTTATAGGTACAATAGGTACATATAAAAAAATCTTGTTATTTACTAATTTTTTCAACTACTCTCAAAGTATGTCTAATAACTGATTCGACATTTAATACAGCATAATTCATTTATATAAATATATCCTAACATACCTACCTTTAAGTAGCTCACCATAAATTGTTACCATTCACTGAGAGAAGAAAAATGTTCATTTGTAATAGGTTAAATGGTCATAATATCACATATTTATAAATTGTTTCACGAAAACATTCTGTTTTATTTCTTTTCATATATACCTAATGTTTAATATCAATATATAATTTAATATACAATTTAAATCGTGTTTGGGATTATTATTATTTATGTAAAATTTAATTTATTTTCAAGACTGGTTAATTAATTTAGCAATTAAGTAGTTTTTAATGTTTATATAATATTTACATCTATATTTATATTTTGTATTATATACTGTGTAATTTTTGTAGATGTAATTATATCTTTTTATCTGCATATTTGTATGTGTACATATACCTAATATTATAAACTATGATTATTGTGTTAAAATTATTTATAATATATTTAAGTAATGTAATTATCTTTTTGGTGTTAAGTGATAAATAAATTATCAATTCGTTTAATTTTTCGGATGAGAAATCTCTTGTAAAAGGCGTGTTTATGGACATTTTATCCGGTCTAAAGGGAGAGTCGTTTTCATAATAAGGGACGATGGTAAACACAGGTCATTGTTTTGTCACTACGTGTAAACATTGTAGGTAGGTACGTGTTTTTATTCAACATATGGCCCGGTGAGGTGGATGGACATAATAATGAGCCCGATCATGGATAATAATGCTCTTTAGTTTGGTCGATTAAATCGTGTTGCACAATTATTTATTAGAAAATGGTTTTATTGGTGGTCTAAAATTAGATATTTATACTTGCCCCTCGACTTACCCACTGTAGTTCAAATAAGTACTGCATCTGCATGTAAATACAAATTGAATACACCAGTATTGTGATGGCATTTTCCTTACGTATTAAGTATTGTATAGTGAATAATATATGTATGCTTTTTATGAATGTTATTTTTAAAAGGTAGTTTTTGTGGTTTTCTATAGTGTATACAAACCAACTAGATATATGCAATATGAAAAATGTGAAATCTCAGAAAGTATGGGTATAAATGATTGTAAACACGTTTTAGTGCGTATATAGGTACAGCTTACAATACATTTTTGAATGTAATAATATACCTACTATTCGTAAAACATTATTATACTTGTATTATGTAGTTGTGAGCTAAGTGAAATTAACACTCAACACCCCGTGTTTGTAAATCCGGACGAGATTTTTGTTACTATTTGTTATAACTATATATGCTTTTATTATATGGTCAGATAAGAACTAGTCCGAAACTAATATTGGATGCTTGCATGGTGTGTGCAAACTTGAATGAATAATTGTGTTGGAAGTTAAAAGAGCAAAAGTATTAGTACTGGATAATTAAAAAGTTTTCTTTTTCGTTCAAAACGCTGATAGCAGGTCGGTGTAAGCGGAATGGACGAAATATTTCATAAAACATTTTACACCATCATCCGGCTTTGCGGCGCGTATACTTTCTAACAAAAGTTTTGCAGTTCTAAACCTTGCCTTCCTACTTTTCAGTTGCCTTTATCAGTGAACAGAAAATACCAGTGAGACCTCTGAGCGTAGGCTAATTGGACGTGTTTAACCAAACTGCTATGGCGTTATTAATGTGAACTCTGCCAAAGCTATAAAGTACATATGTGCATAACGCACAGAATTGTTGTTCACCAAAGTTGGAAAATCAAAGACACTTTCCCAATGTATTTGAAATTATAAGCTATAACTTATAGCGAATACTGGAATATGTATAAATTTAAAATTTAAATATTGAAGGATCAGATATACTTTTTAGACTGAGTGCGATAATTAAATGTTTTGATGAGTATTTAGAAAATATTTTTAAGACGATTTAACTACGAGTAGTATATCTATTTTTATTAGATTCTGAACGAAGTGAAGAATGTATTGATTTTACAATGATGTGTGTTTTTTTTTGTTTTTGTGTCTGTGTACAGCATAACTAGTCGAAATAATGCTCCAATTT
>VUJU01002558.1:0-35608 GCA_009835225.1 Aphis craccivora
CCTTGTAGTTGTTGTTGCAAATTCGGACTCGGATTTGATAATGTGCAATAACACTATTTAATGATTATAATTTAAAGATGTGTTTTCGGAGACTAGGTGACCTTACTTGAAAATGCATTATAACTATTGGTGCGCTTACTATCCCGACACGTGTCATGGTCATAGTAGCATGTGCAACTCCCTCGACACGAGGCATGATCATACTATCTTAACCTTGATATCTCGTAGATATCTCGTAGCCCATAAAATTACTGATTTACCCTCTAGTGAGTACCTAGTATATATTTAAAACAGAAATCTACTTTTTAGATTATCTAAGTATAGGTAAAAATATGGAATTAATAATATTAATCTCAATATTTATTTACTTAGGTATTAGTGATAAGTAAAATAAATGTACTTACTTATAATATTCCTTTTATTTTTAGCATTATTTTGTTTACTGATGCTGTTACAATTGACTTTCATGGCCAGGATGGCAGAGCATTTCATGGTTCAAAAGTAGGAAAATTGTTTTTAACTACTCATCGTTTAATTTTCATCAACAAATCTGACAAAGATGAGCTTTTATCATTTAGTATGCCTTTTGTTACTCTCAAAGATGTAAGTATTTCTAAAATTCAATTAGGTACCTTATTAATGTTTTCACATCTTATAATTTTGAAATTGTTGTAAAAATAAGGTGGAATTGGAACAACCAGTATTTGGTTCAAATTATATAAAAGGTAAAGTACGTGCTCAACCTAATGGAAACTGGGTCGGTGAAGCAAAATTCAAATTGGTATTTAAAAAGGGAGGTGCTATTGATTTTGGAAGAGCCATGTTAAGAGCTGCATCAATGGGTATGTATTTTTCTACATAGTATAATTTTTATTTAGATCTATATCCTTTACAAATCAATGCAAATTTTTTAGCTAATAGTAACTACCCTCAAATGGATAATCCACCAGCCTATGCACCACCTGAAGGTCCATACTATATGGCTGATGTTCCATACGGTGTACCTCCTCCTGGCTATTATGGATGGATGCCTTCAACTGCTGCTTTTCCAGATGCACCACCTCGTAAATATATATTTTGTTTATTGGTTTTTAGAAAACTTGTATAAAACACAAATCTATTATAAACCATGTGTTTTTTGATAAATTTAATTAATAATTAAAGAAATTAGGTAGTTCATTTTTGTTTTATTTTTTTAGCTCAATCTGTCTATAGAACTGATATGCCTCCACCATATCCAGGTATTATTGGTTTTACTGGTAATCCAGGTTATGCAAGCGCTCCACCCGCACAAACAGCTCCACCTCCACAACTTTTTAACGGACAAGGTATTAATAGTTTTTAGATTTAATTTATCACATTGTTAATATATTAGTCAGAAAAATATTTTTTTTTATTTTTGATGAAAATTGAGGTCTGTGCATAAAATACTAATATAAAACTTTAAAAATTATAATAATATACACCATGTATAAATTATTTGTATTACTATTTAGCACTTATCATATTATTTGTATTGTTAAAATACCTCATCAGTCATTATCATAATCTCAATATTTCAGTGTAATATTTAATTTAACCCTACTCACATCTTATAAAACCAAATTAATCAATTGTTTTTTAAGTTTAATTATTTACCAATAGTATTTCATTTTTTCATAGATAATACCAAAAATAATTGAACAAGTTAGTGAAGAAAAAGTTAAAAATAATTCAACATTTGATTTAAAAGGAGCATACTATTATACTTGATACTTATATAATTTAAAAGTAATGATGTATTTAAAATGTTTTATTATCTATTTAATAAAATAGTGTTACTAAAATATATTGTGTTGACCATTGTAGTTATTCTAATATTATATATTTTAATTAAAATTTTAAATTCCGAAACATTTGGCTGTAAGACAAATTATTATTATTTTATAAAACTGTAATATATTATAATTAATCCTCAAAAAAATGTATAAATCTTAAAGTAACAGATACATAATATTTACAGATGCAAAAGCAGCAGAAGCAGCACAAAGTGCATACTTTGATCCCAACCGACCACAAATGGCTTATGTCCCACCACCATCATACTATGTAAGTTTTTATTTGTTCTATTTATTTAAAAATATGTTGTATCAACATTGTTAGAAACTTAGAAAAAAATATAATTTGTATATGATAAAAGAAATTAACACGTGTATAAAGAATTAAGTTTTGATATTAGTAACCTATATGAAAGCTCAGTTTACAATTTCTTTATAGGTTTTGGTTAATTATACATTTTTATTTTTAAAACAATTTAAAAAATACTTATAACTTTGTTGTTAAAATGGTAAATACTGAATTTTAATCCAATCTTGTGTTATAAAAGTAATCAATTAAATATTTTTTGTAGTTGAAAGAACAAAAAATACAAAATTTTATGTTGAATGAATTTAAAGATAGAATATAATATAAGTTATACTTATTTTTTTTAGTCAACAATATTAAAATACAATTTTTATGACATTGAAATAAAATTATTTATTTTTATCATCATAAATACAAATGGTTGTACTAATATTTATTATTTTTACATTTAAATTAAAAGTAACTTTAACTGAACATTATTATTTATAAGTTATAAGTTATAAGTTGTAACTTACAAATAATTCATACTTATTATATTTGTTATATGTAATATATTGTAACTTGTTTGTAATTGATAATAGTGGATCACTCATTCAATTGAAATAAGTGAAGTTAAATGATGTATTTAACAAATTATATTCTAAATAGGGTTCTGTTAAATTTTTAATTCTAATGTTATAATAGGCCTCCATTTTAAATTTAAACTTCAAATACATTTTTATGTTTCAGGAACTTCCTCCACCTTACAAAGAATCTGAAAATAAGAAGAATGATTAAAATTACAAAAAAAAAAAAACATGTTTATGTCTACATTCCATTGATTGTTTTGTATAATTTTATTGTTTTTTTTTTTTTTTTTTTTATAAGTGGTATTGAAACATGCAAGATCTTTGTGATTATACTGTATGATTTCAACAGTTTATTTATCTTAGTCAATATGGGGATAATTACCATCACATTTAATCATACTTAAGAAATCGCTCATTAATTTTTTTTTTAAAATTTTTTTTATAAAATGATGCTTGATAACTTAACAAAACTAGTAAAAATATCAAAGAAGAAGTTGAAAATGATGCTTTAAAATCTCATGTGTTTCTGAATTAGACATTAATTTAGTACTTATTTAAAACATACTTTTAGTCATGTAATGTCTTTATTTGTGTATTCCAAGTATGTCATCTTCATGTTAACACATTATTATCAATAATTTTTATATTACAATGTCCACTATGTGTGCTGTTATATTCACTATTGAGAGAAAATCCTACTAATTATTGTTTTTGTAAATATTTTTCATTAAATATGTATTTTTACAAATTCTGTTGAATAATTTTAGATTTCATCGATTTCTTACAATATTTTACTCTGTTGTGTAAGAGATGTTTATTGTATTTTAATTATGAGCGATTTCTATTATATCTACATGGATATTTTATTCAAATATTATACTATTTTTATACGCTTATTTTTGTTTCATTTCATTTAGTTATAGAAAAAACATTATATTCTTCATAATAAAAATTAACAGAAATATTTTAGTTTTATTTTACATTGTAAATTATTTTCTTATGTGATTTTGGTGTACAAGGTTACTATCGAGTATTATTGCAATAATAATAATTTATCTCTTAGCTACGGTGCTGTTGGATTACACATTAAATTCCTAAAAAGGCAACAAATGAAGAAATTTATTTAATTAATATTATAGTTATTATATTTTAAAAAAGTCAAATTTTATTATACAATGATATATAAATATAATATATAGAATCAAATGTACTGATTGGATTTATATAGAACATATTTTCCTTCATTTTTTTGAGTTTTATGCGTGTATTATATTAATATATTATATTATAAAATTGTAAACACTACATTATTACTAATGGATGTAACTATTTTAAAGTTATTAATAGTGTATAGTGTTTATGATAAAAAATGCACTTACCTACACAATTAAAAGGTTACACCTTCTCATTGTGAAGTGTGTTATTGAATTTCAAACTTTTTTATTAGTTATTTAAGTTATTATAGTATCTCGGAGATGTTTATTAGTTACTAGTAGGTATTATAATAATATGCTAGTGAGAATTAGGGTAGATGTTTATTGTGATACACGTTTCATAAAAGTAATAAAATTAATTTAAATTTGTAATTCGTTATTCGGTACTTAATATCCAATGATGGGGTAACTAAATGTTTTTTGAGAAAAACATATTATCTTGGTAAATAGTTTTTTTTTTTGCAGTTTATTAAGTTTTGTTTTTGTCATTAGTTATATACAATATACTTATTTATACATAAATAATACGACTACAACTGAGTGTTTAAATGGAGGCAGCGGCGAGTACTAGAAATTTATTCAATTATTCTTGTTTGAAAAGTAGTGGTGAGGCGGCTGTTATAATAAACCACTGAAACATAAAATTACATATTCTGATTTAGTCAAATTAGATGGTCTATGTAGTTGACAGCAGTAATCAGTAAAGTGAAATTATTTTTTATTTGCTGTCACTGATTTCGGTTGTCTTTATATTTTATCTGGTTACGTAGATACTTGAGACATGAACGAGCAGTTGTTTGGAAATTAAGAACAAATTGTGTTGTTCGATATAAATAAATATGCTAATGAATGGCATTGATACATATTTAAAACATGGTTACAAATGTGACAATGTAATATGTAAAAATGTAAAATCGTTAACACGACATAACTGTATTGTCGCTGTTTATAATTTTTCCTCTAACACCTTTAGAAAAAAAAAAAAAATGATTTATGAAATATTTCTTCCGTCCTTTTTTAAACAGTCTTCTCAGTTTCTTTGTACTAATATATTATACTGTTCTCTTCGATAGTTTTAGCTACAAGTCTACAAACTATTAAATCTACTTTTGCTGCCTCTTAGCTCTTATTCACATTTTATGTCTGCTTTGGCACACAGAATCAAGTGTTACGGTTACCCTGGTTACCTGGTTATCCCTGGTAATGGTTTCCAAAGACACAAAAGATAAAAAATGTGGTACTTCATTGCAGACTTGTATGTAATATGATTTAACGTCCTCCTCTTTTTAATTTTTACATTTAACATAATTTTTAATCTCTTTTGATATTAAAAATCAAAGAACAAATTAACAAAATGTACCTAATGATGTAATGAATTTTTAATTTGCACTTATATTTGTTTCTATATATCTGTTATTATATTTTATATTTAAAAAAAAAACCATGTTTACCGTCATTCTAGATGAACTGAAACTATACTTTAAGTGTAAAATGAGTGGTCAAGTGAGTAATGCTCTGCTGTGTTATAGTCACTATAATTGATGTATTAAATTTAAATCCAATGATATAGGTATCATTGTATACGAAAAACGATTCTGAACGGAGATGATTTGTCAGCTTAGGATATAATTTCCAGTGGTTGGTGAAAAAGGTGGTTTATGTTTAAATGGCAAAAGTACATCAAAATTTAAGTTTTTTTAAAATTATTGTTAGCCAAACTTATGGAAAATCTTTTACTAAATTTAAACTATATTAAACTCTTAGCAACTTTTATTCATAATTTTTACGAATTTTTGTCATGTTTGAACTTCATATACCAATACAAAAAATTTGTGTCTATGTATTTTTATAATTTTTTTTATTACTAGGTATAAGAATAACTTATGAGGAACTTTGTATTAAATTTTCAAGTATTTTGATTCGGCAAAAAAATTTAATCGATGTTCATAAAAAAAAAACCGAATATATTTTCAGATGCGTATAAATAGAAATACACGAAATATTTTGAAAATTAAACATGTGATTTAACTTTGATTAGACTTTATCAACCTGACTTATACTCTTTGAATTATAACATATTTAATTTCGTTTAAAGATAAATCGTTATCATTACGCGATTTCGTAAACATTTAAAATTCAAATGCACATAACACTTTTTCTATTATGATGTTTTGAGTTTTCTCTATAGCTATTTGAAGGAAAACTTATGAAAAACTTAGTATTGAGTTTTATAAACACAAAAAAATGTTGTGATTTTTCAACTACAAAATCACTTGCAAATTTTCGAGTTTAGACATATTTCATAAAAATTTGATCTATAATTATAAAAAATTGTGAACAACATAGTCACGATTTTCACATTTCCTAAATTAATATTACCATAGGGTTTTGGCACTTTTATACTATTTTACCTGTATCAAATAAAAACCAATTAAATTACTCAACGATAATAATCATTTATTATTAAACATTTAATAAATGATCAAATATGAAATACTTCATCAAAATAGTAGCTATGCATAAACTAATAAATTATTTTAGCAATAACAGCTAGTATAATTAGTGTGTTTTTGTTTTATGTATCAGAGGGTTTTTTGTAATATAACAGGCATTTTTTTTTGTATGCCTGTATATTATAATAATCTTTATACTTCTGATGCATAAAACAAATTTCACTAATTATACTAGCTGATTGAAATGGTGTGTTAATTTATGCATAGTTGCTAAAGTATTTCATTAAATATAAATTAAAAAAAATAATAATAACACAAAATATTAAAATTAAGCACAGCAGCAACACATGCACTTAAAAAATCGCTTGACTCGCTTGTACAATGTTTGCCTTTTCTTTTTCAGAACTTCCATTTCTTCTTGTACGTATTCTATTTCGGTTACTCTTACCGAATTATGAATTATACGATGTTTTTATTTCCAATTTGTTATATGCTAATGGCATATTAGGCAATGATTTTGTTTTTATAATAGAGTTTGATTTTTCAATTGTAAATTCTAGTGTTAGTGTTATATTTGAACATGACGTGCTATATTTTTTTTTGAGTTGTCTCACACTTATAATTTCTACTGTTTTAAATGTACTTTCGGCAGCGATGTTTTTTGTCTTTGATTGATTCAAATTCATTAAATGTCAATGCCATGTTTGGCAAAGATTTCGTTTTTCTGTTTGAGATCGACTTTTAATAGTAAATTCGTATTTCTGCAATGTCAGATTTTTTACAAGACGAGCTGTATTTGATTTGAGATATATTATATTATGAGATGTCTACTGTAGAACGTTCAAAATAGTACTGACGAAATATTTGTCTAGCAAAGATGAATAAATATATTTTAACACCGAAAAATCATTTCCTCGATGACAACATTTCTATTGTTTTTATGGCGAGAATAAATTTATATGTAGGTAAATAGCTAAACCTGTGAACTTCGTTGTCCGTTAAAAATGCCAATTCTATAATATGATTCAAACTTTGTTTAATGTTTTGTTTAGTATTCGATTTAATGATGTTCAAAATTTAAATATTTTCATTGACCATTATGAATCTTAAAAAACTTGTGGAAGCACCACTTTAAAATGCTTTCATAGGCTACTTCAAAAAGTGATGGGCCCAACCCCCGGGGGGGGGGGGGGTGCTCAAACAGGCATTTTGAGATTTACGATGGAAATTTTAGTTATTTGATATTTTAGTTTAGTTGCTATTAGTTACAATAATAATTTATTTATTATATTAGTGTCGGCGAATACACACAAACACTAAATTATTAATTATAGCTGACCCCGTGCACTTCGTTACCCGTTAAAAATGCGCGAGATGTTTACGTAAGTTAATAATATCTAACCCATTAAGTTTCAAAGTTATATCATTTTTATTTTTTACTATACAGTGGATAAAATACAATAATGTGCCATCTCGTGGTTTTAATATTGTTATGTTAGTCTATTGCTGTGATTTTGAGATTTAATGTGGACATTGACTTATTTCGCTAATTCTTATTTTTGTTGTTATGGTATTGAGTTTTAAAAAAATATAACATCAGGTCTACAACTATTATATTCAATTATAACCAACAGCAACCTTAATATAATTTATTTTCTTGCTGGACAGTGATGTCATTACATAACATATCATTAAATTTACATAAGCATCTTCCAATCTCTTGCCGATAATTAATAATAATAAAAATAATAATAATAGTCTACGTAACAGGCAAACTATATTCTTCTAATATCTATTTAAATAATTATTTTTTTAGACTTTTCTCTTTTGATGGCTCATCTATACACCGAGTACTTTCGTTTAAAAAAAAAATCGTGAAAATCGGCCCGGTTGAACTTCAGATATAACTGTCACAAGAAATCGCCTTACGTTTTAATAATATATAAAGATTATTATTATTTTATTTTCGATAACCACGGTAACAATTTTTTATAGTTATTATTTATTTCCCCCGTTTTTGTACCATTTTTCACCGATGGTTCGTTCCTATTGGTCGCAGGAGAAGGTGCTTGTGTAATAACATTATAGAAAAATCCACCAGAAAAGTACGGAATCTGAATGTAAAAAAAACAACAACAATGACGTCACTGTCCAGCAAGAAAATAAACTATATTAAGGTCGCTATTGGTTATGATTGAATATATTATAGTTGTAGACCTGTTATACAATATAAAATGCAGGAAAAAAATAGAAAAAAATGTCAAAAATGGTTGATAACTTGACTGTTGACTGTTTATATTTTCGTAAATAAAATATAATAAATATAGTATATACGTTAAAAGTTTAGGTTAATTATAATAAAATAACTTAAATTATTATCTCGAGTTTAAATACCTAATTTTGTATTACCTAAATTAGAACTTTGAACTAATAATAAAAACTTGAAAGATATTTTTGATTCTTGTAGATCTTATTGAGGAATATTAAAAATTTTATAAATTTACAAAATTATTTATAAATATTCAAGATCTTGATAAGTTATGCTTAAAATCTAAATTTAATTAGTTTTTTTAATTATTATAATTTTCAAAGCTGAGAAACACACATCATTGTTAAATTAATACATTCATCACTTCGTTCAGAATCTAAATTTTAAAACTGTTTTATACAACGAAATGCATTGTAATTTTTTTTGTGTAACTATTTTTTTATTATTATTTATTGACGATTAATAAAATACCTACCTATATATGTATCATATAAAATATAAAATATGAATTAATAAATATAAAATAAATTTTATTTAAACTATCTTTATTAGCTTTTTAAAATGAGAAATTTGCATAAGTGTAAAACTTATCGTGTGTTTTTACGGTGTGAAAACATTATAGAGTAGTTTACTTTTTTTTATATCCACTGAAATATTTACATGTAGCTATTTTGCCTATACAACACGCCGTGCAACGAATTACAGCCTACAGGTATGCTGAATAGTAATGACTAGGTAATGATAATAACGTTTGTAGTAAACCCAAAATCTAATAGAGTTGTCTTAGACAATGAGATATGATTGCATGTCTTATTAGAACATGCAATAATTTTCTATTAAACATAATCACTATACCCAAGGAATACCAGCTTCTATGGTTCTATATTATAAACTTGAACGAGATTTTCAAAAGTCTGCCCAAATCTAAAATAAGGAAAACATTATTTTGTATTTTACCATAAAGTTCTAACTGAAGATTATTTAAAATTATATTTAGCGGCTCATATGGAAACCTAAAGGTGGTAAAAATGGTCTGTCAATAATTTTAGTGTACTGAGCAATAACATCTGAAGGTGTTGGTCCAGAAAAAAAATAAAAATCTGAAATTCCGCCAATATTACACGAAGTGTAATTGCAGGTGCAGGCTGTAATATAATATCTGCGAGAGGTAATAGGTATAAATATGATTAAAATGTATCATATAAGAAATAATTTATGATGTATTAATGGATTAATGTATAAATGCATAATTAATGTATACTATAGTCTATAAGTTATAAGTATTTATATAGGTACCAGAGGTACCTATATTATAGTATTTATGTATTAATGTATTATTATATCAGTAGATATTCAGTGACGTGCGGTCGGGCCGAGCTAGGTAAGCGGCGTATGCTCTGCCAAAAAAGAAGAAATATAAATATATTTATTATGTTAAATTACGTCTTACATGTTAAAATTAAAACTATTAATTCTTATTTGATAATTCTGGTATTCAATTTATCAGGTTTCTCCAAAAGAAATCAAATGGTTTATTTTTGTATAAGCAATCACTTTATAAATGCGTTCGTATGTATTTTAGATTATCCAACCTGTATCGTAATAAAACAGAAATTTTTATCGATAAAATACCTTTTTTTTAAGTTTTAACTTTAAATTTTATTTAGCGCTTACTCTTTATAAAATAAATATTATCGCACGCCTCTGTATTATATATAGTTATTATAATATAGACATTACATTAAAAGAATTAACTTAAAGAGGAATGATAGATCATTGTTGGCGATTCTCGCCATCTTGACTAGAGGTCAGTTTCTCAAGTATAGTATGGTTGAGCACTAGCTGTGGAATAACAAAACAACAATTATTGCGGGTGTTTTGAATTGGTACCATTATATTTATAAGTACCAAATGGGAAGGAGAGGAGTTTTTGAATAAAAGATATTATACTTAGTTGATAACGACGGTCGTCTAAATTGGAGAAATGTAGAAAATGAAGAACGGAGTCACAAGGTACGTAATTAATATTAAAAGTATTTTAGAAATCTGTCCTGGGTACGCCAGAGTTGTTTGTAAGCGATCTTTAGATAGATCCGTAGATAGTGGATCCCAAACAAACTAACTACATTCAAAAATAGGCTTGACAAGGGAATACTAATTTGCTTTAAGAGAGTTATGGAGCTTAACCGTTATGATTACTCATAATAATAATACTTATATTAGGTATTATACATAATGAATGGTTTAACTTAAAGTTAATAATAATATAATATGGTAGGTATGTATAAACATAATATATTATTATAATAATTAAGTATTAATAGGTAGTAAATAAATGTAATGTTAAGTAATTGTGAATAAATTTAAAATAAAATAATGAGCTTATTAGTAATACCAAAAAACACATCATTAATTATAGTTAGTGTCTAGTGATATAAGCTGATAGACCGTCTTCGCTTAGAATCGTTTTTTGCATATGTACAATGAAATATAATTTAATTAAAATTTAACACACAGAGATCTATTATTATTCAGTAGGATAATAGTAGTAGGTAGGTACATACTATTTCATCAGTAGGTAGGTACCTAACTATCAGTCGCTTCACTGCAGGCCAAATATTATACAACTATGTGAAAATTAAAGTTTCCAACCAAAACGGTAAATGGTGTGCGTTTTTATCTCGTTCGTAGTGCCTACTGTCTATTTATATATAAATATAATATTGTAGCTAATAGACTCGAAATCATAAAAAAACAATGATGATAATAAAAAGAATAAAACAAATACAACTTACAAAATATACCTACAGACCTATAGTTAGTATATTTTCTTTTAATACTGTTTTTTTTATTTCCAACATAAACAACTTTGATAAATAAAAAATGTTATCGTATTTTTCAAACGTCATCACCATAATTATTATAAGCTATCAATGTAAAATCATACAGAGCGATTCATTAATCATGTTCAATGTGTTTTTATTCGTTAATACCTAGGTAATGAATACATATATATTCAAATCTCGATATTATGGTATTATTATGGAACATATATTTTTAATTTATATTTAAAGTTGTCCTGTACACTGTAGTGAATAGTGATACGAACATTTTTTCAAATGGAAACCAACTATTTTACTGTATTTTTTTGAATAAATGTCTTTATGTTTAGATCAAATCAGAACTAGTTAGTAGTTTCAAAATTCTTAAATTGTATGAGTATAATAATACTCGTATATACAACGTATATAACACCTTAATAATAATTTATAACTAAAGAATAATAATGGTTTTATAAAAAATACAAAATATTTATAATATTTAGTCTTGTTCTTATATATACTCGACAAATTTTTCAGTTTATAATAATTTAGTAAATTAATTTACCTAACCTGTAATTATTCCCATAATAGTTTTCAATTACATACATTATAATAGGTATGCTTAATACACAAAGTTTGATAACTCAAAAATTACTTGTTTGAATCTCAATCTAAAAATACTTATTTTAATATTTTCAAAAAACTTATCTTCTGAACAATTATTTACAGTAAAATAGGAGAATTATCTTTCAATGAAAATGTTTGAATCCTAGTACAAGACTCTCCTGAAATGCAGTGTGGTAAAAAATATATTTTTTCCAAGTATTTAAAATATTATTGAAATACTTTTTCTTTAAAATATTTTAATTATTACTCAAATACACGGGAAAAGTACTTAAGAATACTTTTAAAATACTTTTGGTTATTCTTTTGTAGATTTGTAATTAACGAAACATTGTAGTATTCTAGTACAAATTAATTTATATTAATTTGTTAAATAATAATTGTGTATTGTACTTCAAAAATATATTTTCAAATTTTCTGTCTGTCGTGTTGGTTAACCCATAGTGAATAAGACTATTGTTGGAGTGGGCAATAATATTTTTCCAACGAATTTTTTCAAATATTTAATATATTTTTCAATTTTTCAATTGAATTCAATACCTAAAAAGCGGGCAAGTGGGTACCGCTCTGCTGTACATTAGGTGCCGAATGAATCATTATTATATATTATAGGATTGTTAAATTTGAATCCAATGATAGTTATCATTGTATACGAAAAACGATTCTGAACGAAGATGATTTGTCAGCCTAGGATATAATTTCTAGTGGTTGGTGAAAAAGGTGGTTTATGTTTTAATGGCCTGAATACACCAAAATTTAAGTTCTTTTACAATAATTGTAAGCTAAACTCATGAAAAACCTTGTATTAAATTTTCAACTCTTAGCTACTTATACAAAAATTTTTATGAAATATACCTACAAAATAATTTGCAAATATTCATGGTTTTGAAGAATTTTTGTCAATATTTGAACTTCAAATGCTAATAAAAAAAATTGTGCCTATGTATTCTTAAAATTTTTTAATTACTATAAGAATAACTAATGAGGAACTTTGCATTAAATTTTCAAGTATTTCGATAGAGCCAAAAAGATTTTATCGACACTTCAAAAACAATTTTCAGAAAAATTAAAAACTCAAGGTGTGATGGTGTTATAGTCGTCCTCTTCCAGTATTTTAAACCTAGAAACGCCGCTGCAGCTAGGAAATACCTAAATTTACCTAAATTATACTATAATGAATAATGATTGGTGAGGTTTTATCGGTAACGCATACCGGTTAATACCGGTTAATCTTAGTATAATATAATTATTATACTAAGATTCAAATTGCCAAGTATACTCACTAATTATATAATATGCACTCATTATGTATATTTTGTATATATATTATTATTTATTATTTTTTTAACAGTCTATAGAATTTTTTTAAACACAAGTATAGGTATGGCAGGTTTGTACATTTGTAATTAATTTAAATAACCATTGTCAGCTTAATATACAGAGTGCGGCAAAAGTCGGTGTTAGGTTGACAATATGACATACACCACTAAACGTCTACAAAACAATTACAACACATTAACCATTCCTCAAAGCCAATCATTCGTAATGAAAATATAACCATCTGTCATTGTTATCAGTGCATTCTTTCTTCATAGTCGTTGAGCGTTGAGCGTCGAAAACAAAAATCGACAGTAACCAACTTTTGCCACACTCTGTATATAATGTGGTTAAATGAACATCGGAAAAATATAAATATTGATAAACTATAGACAGTATTTGAATAATCATAAAAATGAAAATTCGGGTCCACATTGTCGGTCATCATTAGCTTTTTAGTAGCTCAATCGGTAAATAATTTCTCATAAGTTATGACATGTGGGAAGTAAAAAATAACAGTGTATCAGGTTAAACACCGAGGTAGTGGTGTGATGAACTTGAATTTGTTCAGGGGTGGTCGATAATATTACACCCACTTAAAAACCCGATAGAGTCATTATTACTTTAATATTTTTTAACTACCTGTCGTACTTTATTTACTAAAATACTAGTCAATTCTAAATTATTACTCGTGTTGGTTATCCATCACTCCTTTAAAAAATTAGAAACATCTGAGTATCTGACTCTCGATTAATTTACGCCACTGTGCTGAGGTACATTCAAATAAATTATAATTGAGAAACCATTTTTCGCGTCCAATGCGCATTATATTATATTATAATTTAATATACACACCAACCACTTGTTGCTATTTTCCACTGCGCTTAATCAAAATTAAATAACATTTTATCAAAATTGTATTGTAACGCTCATTACAATTCATCTGCAGCAGTTGTAGATACCTATATACAACAAAAATAAACGTAAGTACCGTGTGCATTTAGTTTCTTTAACTTTTATCGAGTCTGCAGCTCAGTACAATGATTACACGGATTAACCGTCCACGTTATTTTCCATGTATTATACATGTTGTAGTATATTATAATAATGTTTCTAACATTCGATATTTCGCATTCATTCAGCTCATATCGCTATTAAATAACTTCGTTTAAACTTTAAATTTAGTGGGTCGATCGCGACTGGGCTTCATGAAATCGTTTTGACGTTATCAATGCGTGAGAGCTGAAAAAATGTACATTTATTCTATAATATTACTGTATATACTAAAGACTATAAGTTAAATATAATATCACTTATTTTACATTTTATTTATTTTCATAAAACTGTGTACTACATTTTTTTTTTGTATTGAGATACTAGTATGCACTATGCACATTCTCACACTTCGACTAATCATATTATAATGTTAGGAAAAATTTATTAACGGCAAAACGGCTCAGAGTTACTTCCAGGAAAACACCATTGTTATTTTAAGGACGAATTAAATATTTTATTATATTTTATTTCTGTATTTACTTAAAGTTTATGTATATATTTATTTACTGTATATATTGTATACTATCTTAGAACCATACACACTACATACTAGATAGCAGATACTCTTGTATTTTTTTGTGTCCGGGTTCACAAAATTTAGGGGCTGATAAACCACACTCAAGTGTTCCGATACGATAGATGTGATTTATAATATTTATATTAATAATCTGAGATTATCGAGATTTACATCCATAAAGCCGAAGATCGATTTGCGGATCGGCGATTTTTTACATAAAATTATGAACTCCGATCCATGAAAAAAGAATGTCCTTTAACGTTAATGGACTTTGAAGATCGAATCCCTCCCCCACCAATCAAATTTTGGGAACTTTGTGATTTGATTAAATGAATATTTTCATTTTTACCTTTTTTTCTTTAATACGTCTCTCGACTCTCATCCTTAAGGATCTATAAGATGTGTATGTGAATGATGACTATATTACTATGTATAACGTCACAGGTCCACATGAGTATATATCATGCGCTGTTAATGTAAAAGTCTTTGGTGAAGCGGAACAGTGCACGACGGTTACATGTGGCGTTACGTGTATGTTTTATACTATATATAAAACGTTTTTTGAGGCTTTGTTTTTCTATTCAGTCTCTTTCTGTTGTCGTTACATTACTGAGCATACGTCCGCCTATACATGAAATGTATAATGTATATATATTATATATAGAGTTTTCCAAATTTTGCATGGCAAAAATTTGTGTAAAAACCAAAGTAATTTTTCACCAAATTTGTTATACGAAATTTATAAGAATGTAATTTATACATACATTATATAAAATTATTATACGATTATACGACATGTAAATTGTAAATATTGTGCAACGCGATGGTTAGATAGAAATTACTGTATAAAATTTACTGTTTCATTAACCCATTCACTGTTTAGATATTAAATGACTATGCTTAGCGAGCGTCCACAAAATATTCTAAGAAATCTAAGCATATTTATGTTGTTCACTAATTGCGTGACTCAAAATATTAGTTGCCGATTTTTATTTTATATGTAGGTTCTCAATTTTTTGCTTATAAAGTTCACCACTTACTGGACAATTTTTGGTAAATGATTTATGTGAAAGCTCATGATGACGTTTAATATTGAAAACTTTAAAAACATCTACTGTCTGGTGGAAAATCAAATAAACTGGCAAGGCCCCTGAGAATTTCGGTAAAATAAAACAATATAATCCCGTCCACTTAGTAGGCAAGAACTGTTTTCTTTAAAATTCAACTTTTTTTCTTTTCTTATTCATAATCAAATAAAAACAAAATAAACACGAAAAAAGTAACATAACGGAAATTAAATCAACGCGGCTCGGCCGCCGACGTGTAATCGGCACATTTCGTAGACGGTCACCTAATTCAAACTTTGATCTAATAAACAAAAATAATGTATTACAACATTATAATGTAATTTTCTTTATACGTATTTTATTATCTTTTTTCCTTGTCTGTGGGTCAGTTAAAATTTTTTACGGCCTTCTAGAAGCAATTTGGTGATCACTGAGTAGTATATATTTTAAATGGTTGTATAGGTGTTTATTAAGTTTTCAAAAGTTTTTATGGGATATATTTTTTCTTTAGAGGCTCAGAGCTTTGTTAGCTCGCCTTAATCTGGTTCTGTTCGGTAGCTACCTATTTTTCACGAACGTAATATTATATTATGTAAGGTGGTATGATGTATGTACACAGTACAGCCCGTACATGACGGTGGTATATACCATACGGAGGTTTATATTTGTTCTGGTCCAGAACGTGCAAAAGACCGTATTTTATGTATATACTTTTGCGTGTGTGCGAGTAGTCTTCCCCATATATATATGTATATAATATACTATTTATATACTATTATTTATCGTGTTTGCGTGATCGTCACGTTTGATCGATTCGGAACACGGAGCGAAGATCACGGCCGTTCCGGCGCAATAGCTTTTTTCCTTACATTTTTTTTCTATGTAGACAATATTGTACAGGTTTTATTTTATCAAATCCGCGCTTAAAATCGACCGCAAACGGCTTCGTTCATTACATTATTCAATATTTCCAAGTTCTATACTTGTATGATTGCATTAGTCAAGCTTGTGCGTATTAGGATAGTAAAAATAATTTATAGTCACACTCGTTTTATTTTTTACAGATAATTTTCATTTCCGCGACAACGATATAATCACATTATTAAGGCCTTTTTACACTAAATGCATCGAAATCCATCCGTTGAAATGGCGTAATATTTTTTAATTCAACGTGTTTAAATGTAAATCCTCACACTGGATTCGATGTGATGTCAAAAATCGAGGACGTCCGTACTGTGTGTCGACGTACCTACGCTATAAAATTGTTATCAGATGAATTGGTTATTGTTATTTTATAAAACAGTTGTATTGTATCTTTGTAGTATGTGATCTATACAGTATTCTCAATGATATAATAAGTAGGCAAATTAACTGTGAAGTGTGTGTTTTTATCTTACTTATAGTATATAATGTAGTTCCTTAGTTCCTGTAAATATTAGGTATTATATATGTTTTTTTTATAAAATATGAAAGAAAGATTGATTGTATTTGAAGCTTGAAGTGAAGAAAATGCTATTTTTTGACAAGAGTTTAACTAGTTTAAGAACTTAAAAGAATTCAAATTATAGGCAAGAAATATGGAACGAAATAGCTGTTAATGAGTTTAAAAATGACTAAAACTAAATTTTGTTTAATTATTTTTTATATTTTTAATTAAAGTAAAAATCACTTACTATTTTCAATCATTGGAATATTGTAAAGTTAATTGTATTATTGTTATGGCTATTATAGTTTACTCTTATATTAGATACCTTTTATATTAATATTATTATACATTTTTCAATATTTTATTTTTACAATGGCTTAATATGTGAATATTTTTCAATGATGTTTTTAATTGTACAAGTTACAAATTAATATACAATAATTAGAATTACTATACTCCTATATTCTGGTCCACGGAAGAAGTAAACCGTCTCCCGTCCAAAACGTGCCCGGTTTCAATATTTCATGTATGTCTCATATATTTTGACATATCGTAGTACGCTGTCGACTTTCTCATAAGGGGGGGGGGAGCCACGGAATGGCCGCTGCCGTCAGTCTACATGCACGAAACGGTTTAACTCTCATATGGGCTGAAGTATAATAATTAGTTACCATATTATATTAAATTTATTAATATATTTAGGTGATAAAACACAAATTGTTAAGTTATTGTAACGAACGTCTCGTATTTAGTGTGGGAAGGCATTTTATACGATTTAGACGTATCGCGGAACAGTTTACGTATATACCTAGGTCCTAGGTACTTAATACTACTAATAATAATCATTATTACTATAATAATACATAGTCTCATGCGGCTATTAAATGGGCGCCAACCAATGGATCAATTCTGTTTGTGTACATTTCATACATACCCATGTATAATAATAATATGATATGAGTAATATCCATGTAGATAGCCGAAATTATAGTAAATAATGAGATGAAGCTCTCAATTTATTTAACATAATTTATATCGCTACTTCAAAATGTAGAATGAGACCATGCGAATGACGAGTGCGTCATAACCAGGGCTTATTAATTCAATACATTGAGAAACCATGAAGTATACATGATGTTTGCATGCACTTAAAGTTAAATAAAACAATAAAAAAATGTACTCTAAAAATTCTAAAATAAACTTAATAAAATAACAACTATGATAATGAATTGAACGATAAGAAACTAAATCGGAACGTATCAATAAGTTATATGCAAAAATAATAATAAATATATGTAACTATGTATATATTATATATTATATATACTATATATATACAAATATATTACTACAGCAAATAAATAGATGATGTGCTTTATAAAATAATATATATTTTTTAAATAATTTATTGTTCTCCCAATAATATATGCATTTATCAAATATAAATATAGAAAAAAATTAGTTGTACATAATTATGCTGAAAGCATGTAAAATACAATTTTACAATTTAGGATAATAATGTATAATTAAATTATTATCTCAATTATTATTTTAAATTCTGAAAAAAATTCATCAATATGCAAGATCATAAAATTCTTAATGCTGTAGATCATAATATTTATACCATTACTTCGTATTATTTGTTCTGAAAAAAAAGAATGAAAAAGGATCATATAATATGTAAGATATGGGTCTTTCCTTTTTAGCGATGATTAAATGATCACGGGTCAACGATTTTTTTTTTATCGAGATATGCAATATTCTGCTGTTATTTTTACCAATTATTTTTATATTACATGCTTACTTTTATTTCGTAAATAGTAATTTTATTAAAAAACATTTTTACCAGACTCTTTTTCATAAAGTATTTATATGTTTACTCTTAAGTCGCAAGCTACTAATTGTTTTTCGTTTTTAATAAACAATTTATCTTTATACCGCTCTAGGTTCCAATATAATATTAATACGTTTTTGCTACGCTTGTCAGTTGCAAGTCGATCGATACCGAAATATTTTTACAAAACAAGTCATTCCATGTAGGATGCGTAGGTACCTGCGGCATCGACGGTGAACACTTATTATAAGTATAAAACTATATTGTTATGATAATTCGAAGGAATACAATACAAAACTTATAGGTATATAATTACTATATTATATTAAATAACGACTGTTTTTCCGATAAGCTTGAACATCTAGACAAATGTTTAAATAAACATGATTTGGTTTTTAGGAAAAACAACAACAGTAGAATCCCTACTTTTTTCGTTTTAGTAATTTCCATACATTTTTATATTAAGATCATTCGATTTTAAATTGTATACGTTCAAAATAAAACTTTTTACATTACGATTTATATGAGTTAGTGTAAAAATAAATTGTTGTTTTATACATACCTGTCAACTTTCAAGTCTAAATAACTATGATGTTATAACATATTCTAAAGTGGCATCAACTATAAAACGTTATTTATCTTTGATACATGGCGAAAATATAAATACAAAACAGGGGAATACTAGAGAGTTTTTATGTTAAACTAAACACTATATTAATTAGTTATACAAAGTACAGTTTAATACATATTAAAAATAAAATGGAAATATAATATATTTTACTTTGAAGATATCCTGGTAGCATTTAACGGAGTAAGTAATGAATCAAGACTACATAAGAACAGTAGTTGGCTGGAAGATTATCATTATACATTTTGTGAAGTGATCAAAAATAGTTATGGTCGATGTGTTACGTCTTAATTTTTTTCTTGTGCGCTATACCAATGAAAATGCATTGACCATCGTGGTAACTGTGAGTGCGAAACCACGGTCAAACATAAATACATTTAATCCACACGCCGTCTTAATGCGTATTTTAATGACCAAAGGGTTCATAATTTTTCCGTTCTTCATTATGGATATTTTTACTTAATATCTAGTTTATTAATTTGTTACAATATTATTCCATTGTTGCTTATATTTAGTGTATATTATGTACATATCAATTTTCAACTTTCATTTTGATACTGTACATAATTTTGATTTAAGTACATCTGGGAGCGCTTCTGAAAGCATGAAAAGTGGCGAAACTTTGATAGCTACGTGTGAATGAGATTGTACACCCTGCGTGTTTCGCCAAATAAGACAAGACAGTCATTCTTTGCAAGAACAACCGGCACGATCAACGCACTACTGCAGTGTAGAAGAAATGCCTATCTAACGCGCCGTGTTAGCCTTTCACATTAATTTAACACTTGTCATTTTTGTTTATAATTTACATTAAATATTTCTACTTTTAAAAATTTTTTGGGGGGGGGGTCGGATTTCTAGACCACCTTAATTACGGTTTTGTCGATAACAGTAACATATTGTACCTATCTACTTACTTGCCTAAGTTTTTTAGCGATTGTTGAAAAAATGTCGTCACGTTCTTTTCTCAGACCGCTTTAAATACAAAATTTTTACATATTTGTATAAAGAACAATTAGCAAATACCTGCACGACGGTCAGTTATTGCGGGGTTTCTGTAAGTGAAATAATTCAATGGTTGACACAGTTAGTCTAGAGTCTAGACGTAATTGAACTTGGATTTCTATAATATACTATTGTTAATAAGTATCTCATGTCAATAATAGGTATTATAATATTATATAAATTGGTATGAATATTTCAAATAATATTAATATTTAATAATATGATATTTTAACATGTTTGAATTACTTATTAATTATTTATTAGTTAGTAGTATCTATTATTATTATTATTACTATTATATTATATTTGATAGTAAATAATTATTTCTTTTTTTAGTTATAAATTATTACAGATAAGACACGAATTACATAATACAAGTTATAATAACTTAATAGAAACGTTTTGAGTATTAATTATTTGATCTTAAATTATAGTAAATGTTAGTGAAAAATACTCCTCACAAATATTAGTTAATCCTGGACCTGATAAGGTAACTATACTTATTTTTACTTTGTTAAACATTTGACTATTTCCCAAATGTCCATCATTATTCCTTAAGTCTTTGCTAAATTTTACTTATTATATTTTTGATAAATTTACTAAATCTAATTAAATTAAATTGAGCGTTAACTTTTATTTTTGAACTTTGGTTAGGTCGATTTAAATTTTTATAGAAGTCATAATATAGTTAACCTGCACGAAAAAAAAAATAATTAAGATTTTCTATGAAATTTCAAAAACGTAAATGTGTTGTTGTTGATAAAAATGTAAAACCAACAATGATAATTTATTAGATAATATGCAAAATTACACGGTTTGAGTCACCTAGAAATGTGATTTATTATATGACGCATGTGATATCTATTATCTCAAATGTTTTTAGGAGTATATAATTAAACTATACTGAGGTGCCGTTAAGACGTGACTGTCCGTTTTTTAAGCCATGTCCTCATGTTTCAAAAAACTTCGAATGGAACGCTTTTTGTTCTGCGTTTAGATAAGGCTTGGTTCTGATCCCGTCACTTCCATAAAATAATACGTGCGTAATAGAAAAAAATCTATACTCGAAATGCAAAACAATATTTTTACGATCTCGCATTGAAACCAAAGTTATAAAAAATGGTTTTTTTACAGAAGTTTATTGATATGGTAATTGTTGCTAGTAACGTAGGTATACATTAGTAATTCGGTAGGTTATAGCAACACTTTTTGACACTATTCGTGTTACGAGCATCGAATGCCGACAATTGACGATCAATAATATTGTCAGTAAGAAACATGAGATATAATATATAACTGTCGAATTGGTATTGCTGTGTTTAAATAATTAAGGATACGAACTTGTACACTATTTTCAACAATACACCTCGTCCTTGTTGCCCAAAGCGCAAATAAAATGATTTTTTAAATAGCTCAACAGCGTAAAGTTCAGCTTTATTATTTGTATATATAATTAAAACTCATTTTAGTTGCACGTAGCCTTACATTTTAAAATATTGTATACTATATATTGTTTTAAATATTATTATAACACATTGTTAAGTTTTTTGGTTATATTTTATTAAATTATACTGAAAATAACAGCAAATATTCATCGCACTTCTCAATTTGGCTGTACTTGAATGATCTAATGACTACCAATGGTCTCCAGTTATATACCGTCGCTTTATTACTATTGAAATTTGAAATACCAATTTTACTACCTATATCTATCAATTTAAATTGGTATTGAAATACTCAAAAACACACCAGACAGAAACTTATTTGAAACTTCAAACAAATATATATAAACGAGAAAAAAATACAGATCACAGATTGAAAGTGATTTCTAATATTAAAGTCTGTCAGAAAAAAATATCAATAATATTGGACTATTCAAAAACCGTAAGCTTTAAATTTAAAATTAAATATTAAGGTTGTCAATCAATTATAATTTTGGTTATTAAAATATTTGTATTACTTAGGCGACTTCGAAGTATTAATTAATGATTAAATGATTAATAAATATTATATACTATACACTATAACCTTATTTAATTTATTAATTATTATCTTTTTGTATTGTTTGTTCTATTTTATAAAGTATATAAGTTATATAAGTATATATACTCCGTTCTAAAATAGGAAACCATTTTTAAAGTTAATATATTTTAATGATTCTATTAAATATATAATCACCATGTTAAATCGTTGAGCTATAAAATTATATTACTTATATAAAATATATATTATTGTTGATAATATAAATGCTACTACTCTTTAATTTAAAATTTAATATTATTTTTACTATCATCTTGAAACTAATTGCTCTAATCAAACCATAGATTATTTTATGTGCGCTTGGATTGTTTTTAGCGTTCATAGGCGTCATCTTTATGGATAGCTTGTAAAAAGGAAAACAGGTTATTATCTCCTGTAAAATATCTTTAAATTATAAATAAAAGTATTAAATAATTTTTGTACTTATTGTCTTGGCTTTTATTTTTTTATATAAATAATATAATCACTTTAAATTATATGTATTTAACCGATTTTGAAAGATAAATAAGTGGCGTAATCCGTAGCAGTCGAAAGTACAAACTACAAACATTGTAACTTACCATTGTCGATCTTTCCTATTAACCGCCACTTGGGAACAACTTTCTCACCTTACCTGTTCACGGTAGAGGTAGGACGGAGAATCAGAGCCTGCAGCTTTACGTAGGTACGTAAGGTGATGTACGTCAAGATTCGGAAACCTTTTTGGTGTCAAGGGCCAAAAAGTGAAAATGTAGAATCTACATAACCAGATCGATTATTGACCATTATGAGTGGAAGCGTGTAATTATAATATTAGTATTTCGGTCTAATAAAATCAAACATGTATTATACACTCAATTGTACATTCAATTTTGGTGGACAATGCCAAACAAAGATCATCGAAATCATCGCAGTCCGAGTCATAAGTATAGGTAACGTAACTTTTTGCAGCTGTTTTATATAATATAACTTATACAATATTTACTTTAATACTTTTAATACACATTTACACCGAAATAACCTGTTGTGTAAAATTTTAGGTATGATGGTTAAAAATAAAAATCCGTGAGAAAATATTACATTCGTTATATAAATTATTTTCGTTTTACATATAGGTATATATATATATATAATCTAAAAGCGTATAAATTACGAGAACAGTAGTTCAATTGTATGTTTGTTAATGACATACATTGAGAAAAATATATCCATACGTAAACGTCGACGGAAAACCTCGGCAAGATATGTTACACGACCGGGTGGCGACCGAATATTTGCGTACAAACAATTTCAATCGTTAGCGATTTTAATGTCTCTGCCGTAATGCTATTATTAAAGAGGACTATAATATATTGTCCGACACGACATAAATGCTCTATACGTTATACTGTCGTAGAATAATATACGGACACTTCAATGATACGCATATACGGAGTGTGTATAGAGGGAATTAAATTTTCACGCTTCCCCGCCACCGTTTGAAGAAACGAGCGCGTTTGTGGTTTTTTCCCGAGCTTTATCCATCTATTTTTTACTGTCACATGTCGTCGAGACTATAATAATCATAATAGCAATATTTAATGGCTGCACGTCGCCATCATAATTATCATATTATATTTGTCAGAGATCGATGATTTATCTGCGTTCACACTTTATATTAAGTATTTATAATATTATATAGTATAATGTATTTATTATTTATCAATATTTATTTTTTAAAACTATGTACGATTATTCATTATAATATTACTATTCATACTCAATCATAAACGACCCATAATTTTATTTATATATTTTGAAGCGAAAAATCGTGTGGTTTTTTTTTCTTGAAAAATAATGTTGAAAGCTATAAAACTTTACACTAATAATTTAATATGGTTTTTTATTTCATAAAAAATCAAGGTAAAATTTAATACAATTTAAAAAAAAAAATGTAAAATTGTAGTCCTTCTATTTGTTCAATACGAATAAACGATACAAATGTTGATAATTTACATATATATTATCTGAGAATATATTTTTTTTACTTTTTGAGAAGAAAAATTAGAATTCAACTAAATATAAAATTGTGTTGTTTTTTTTTTTCATTAAATTTAACTATGTTATAATTATAAAAGATTTTAAACCATACGCCTGTAAACTTAAAAAAGATTATCGATAAAATCATAATAAGTAGATATTTTATTCTACAACATTTTCCAAAATAAATTATCTTACATTTCGTTTTAAGAATATTCATACTTTGGGCGATGCTCTTAAAAAGTTTTAAAAAACATATACATAATAGTATAGATCAGGTAACTTTATTTATAATATAATTGTGCATTTTTGGACTTTGTTGAGATGAATTATTTAGTTGGCGGGGTCGTGAATTTTTGAGCGATATTAAAAATATTCTTACAAAATAAGTTCTCGTTTTACTTATTTTATTTTTATACATTGTTATATTTTGTTTTTATCACATTTCTGTTGTATAATATGCTTATAAATAATTATAAGTTATAATAGATATCAAAGATTTAAAACGGAACGTCTACCATTATTGAGCCTTTATGTTAAGTTCATTGTGCACTTAAATGTAATTATTGTAGGTATAAGATACATGTATTTAATGTTTATATAGTTTCGTTGAGTATTTATTAATATTAATAGTGTGGTAATACAAAAAAAAAAAAAAACCCAATTTGATTAGTAAAAATGGGTAGGTGGGTATCAGATACTTGGTAGTTAAAGTTGGAAATAAATGTGTATTCCAATATTCCACCATAATAATCATAATATAAATATATCATACTATATCTGTTACAGAATCAGACATGCGACTAAAAAAAAAAAAATAACAAATCAAAAATATGAAGATATATTATATATCAGGGGTGGCAAACCTTTTGAATACTACGTGCCAAAAATTACCTTTTTTTTCGAGCGTGCCATCGAAAATATATGTATTATATTCAATATTAACAAATAAAAGCCGTATGCTCAAAATATTTTCACCTATTTTATATAGTAAAAATATTTTAATTTTTTGCGTGTCACGGATTTTCCATCCCTGTTATATATATGGAACAAAGAATTCCCACCACAGTTAGTACCTAAAGTATAGCCATTATATTTTATATTTTTATGTCATGATGTGTAACTAATTTAATTTATTTTTAAAAATATTTTGTTTTAATTTATAATTATAGTATAAAAACTATAACATAGACGAGAAAAAATATTGAAACAAGGAAAACCTGATTTTAGTTTAATTAATTTATAGTAAGTATTTTTGACTTGTAAAAGTTTATCGTCTTAATAAAACATTGATTCTTGTTAGATCCAAAAATATGCATAAATATAATAATAATATGTTTGGGTTGAAATGAAATAATCTGCGAGGACAACTGGAAGACACCTTTCCGGTTTATGTCCACAGAATTATTTTTAATACCTATAAGAATATATGAGTACATCATCGAAATCGGAAATACCGTATATATGTTGATACTCGATAGTATAGAATAGATGATAGGTATTATATTCTTGCACACAATACTTTATTGGATTCGTCATAAAATTATTATATTTGTAACTTATGATTAAAACAATTTTATTGAAGTTCTTTAAAACCAAAACCGTATCGAATGTTTTATACGTTGATACTTACTACCTATAATTATCTATTTCACGTGGACACACCCGAGTTTTAATAATTCAGTTTTATATCACCAATGATTAATATTAATAATATGTAGGTTTATGCAGATTAACGATAAAGAATTTTTCCAATTACAAATTAATAAATGTACTTATATAGTTATAACTAAACATTTTAATTTTATCGTTGTACAAATTAATTAGATATATCATAAAAACTGCTTTGAAAAATGAGTTTTTTAAATGTAACAAATAATTGGTATTGATTTTAATTTTATGAATATTATATGCGTCTTGTAAATCATACATCACTAAACCATTTTTGTACAAAAAAAATGTACACCTACGCAAGATAATACACAAATGGCCTATAAAGAACAGAGCTCCGAATAAAATATAATCATCAAAATTTCTTTTCAAACTTACTTCATAAATTAACAGGTGGTTAATTTAATAAACAGTTCCTTTCATTTCTAACCATTATATTTCATAAACAATATATCCCATAACATAATATTATTTCTAAGAACTTTTGATTATCAACATAACGTCATTATAATACGTTATTATTGTACCTATCTGAATAAATTTGTATTCGAATTTATAATTGTATATTATTAATACTAAATTTCATATTTCCCATTACTATAATTATAATTTATTATTATTCTGTATATTTAATAGTTCATTATCTGTATTTTATCAGTTTTAATTAATTGAGCTATATTAGCTTTTTATAAAGAGCTAAAAAAACAAGTTGCTGAGAAAATAAATAATTTTAAATGTGTATAGACGATACAATATTATATATATTGTCGTATACGCCGATGCTCGAACGTATACCAAAATAAAGTAAAACCAAAAATTACGTAAAAACACTTTATTCTAACGTGACGTCCAGTGGTAATCGAGTCACACGATCACCACCACTGACATTTTTCTGTTTTACATATTAATATTTCTTATTATTACATTATTTGCTTACGATACTAAATGAAATATTTGAATACATTGACACTAGTTTATTGTAATTACACAATTGTTATTTTAACCTACTTGTATGTGTTTTTTTATATTGTTTAATTTACTTATTATAGTTTCGCAATTTTACTTATTATCTATGGTTATTTTCTTAACTTAATTCTTACACCTAATACAACATATACATCATATACTCAGTAAATATTCGTAACGATTGTTAACATATATAAGTAATTCTATATTTGGTTAGTAATTTTGTTGTTATATTTAAACAATTAAATGATACATAGCTATGTATAAATCATAATATTTACCACGATTTTTTTTTTCAAAAATTATTAAAAAAAAAAAAAAAAAAAATGATAAAATTATTACATTAAAATTCAAGTCATCAGTAAATTATAAAATAAAAACAGTTATAAATAATAATTTACACAAATCAATTACCTTTTATTTACATTATTATTTATTTTTTTCATTTTAGAACCTTCAGCAATGATACTATTACAGTTCGACAATTAAAAACAGAGCAATAAATACAATTTGTGTGTACAGTTTAAAAGATTGGTACAAATATAATGTTATAGATAATGGTTATAGTGAATATAAAATCATAATAGAAAAGAGAAAAATAAAGATAAAAACATAATAAGGTGATTATTATTGACCTTGATGGAATTAATATTAAGCAACTTTAGTTAGAAGTGAATTGAGGACTGTAGTTAGCAGGGAGATAAGAGGGCTAATAATAGCGTTTAGATTGGAAATAAAGTTGGACAGAATGGTGGAGATGGATGGGGATGTACCGATATTGTTGTGATTTTTCGTTACTTTCGCGTAGTTTTTCAGTTTGATGGGAGGAGGTTCGATCGAAATGTTGGCCGCCGGGAGAACCGGTGATCTATTATTTTTTGCCTTGTTGGTTATCGGTGCAGAACGCCTCTTGAAATAAGATTTTTTTGTTCCTTGAGGACTGGGCAGCCTCTATAGTTGTCGGTATGAGTGCCGGAACAAAGTACGCATTTGGCAGGTGTGTCACGAGGTTTGGTGCAGTCACCATTGGAGTGATTTTCACTGCATTTGACGCAACGAGGTTTATTATGGCACCAGTTACGGGTATGTCCGTATAATTGAAAATTTTTGAATTGGGGAAGTTGACGAGTTTTCCTAGGCTTTTCGATTTTAACTATGGAGTTCAATAACTTTGATACTTAGAATATTTTTAGATTATGTTTCTTTGGATGAAGATTAACTAGTAATAGTGGCAGTGGAACATTTGTTTTTTTATTCTGAATAATGCTTACATTTAGAACAGAGAGCTCTAAATAGGTAAGATCTGTCTCGATTTCCTCGGTAGGAGTGGAGTGATGTAAATGGCGAATTACAGCTTGAATTTACGCATATGTTGTGGTACGTGAGTGTGAAAAGACGAATGGATAGCATCAAGATAGAATACAGTTTTGTTAAAAATATCCATGTTAGCCGTACGAATCGTCAGAAATTCCTTTGAGGCTTTAAAAGTCACTGTTTCTGAACCCAAAATAGTAATAAGATCGTACTTAAGCTTTGGGAAGTTGGTGACATTTTTAATGAAGATTGTTGGAGTTTTGTAGCTGGGTATGTTGTTGGCCGCTTGAGTAAATGTTTGATTAGAAGTATCCCATTGAACTGGAGACAGATCTGTGACTGGAGGTGGGCTGAAAACATCAGGAAAAGAGGCTGTGCTATCATCGAGGGCGGCAAACCTATTTGGAGTGACGAAAGTTTTCATTTTCTTTTGGTCAGTCATTGGAGATGACGGTAAATTGCGTTTATAGTGTGAGTTTTTACGAGAAATATCGAACTTAGTTAAGAATAGATGCGTATATAGTTACGCAACGAACAGGTAATTGATTATTAAACGCATGACGCAGTCGAGTTTCGATAACGCTAAAGAGTAACAAGTAACATGCGTGTACACTCTACGATGATCGGCACAGTGACTGATTTACATTATTTACGTAGTTAAATAAAACAAAAATATGTAATTATTATAATAAGAGACCTATTTTTATATAAAAATACTCTAAATATTATTTTATTATAATTGTGGGAAGTCATTATTGATTAGGTCATTGTAGTGGAGGTATTGCATTTGAATTCAATAAGATTCATTATAAATTACAATGATATATTTAATATAGTATTTTTATTAGTAAAACAAAAATTTTTATTTCACTATGAAGATATAACTACATTTTGTTTTACTTAAATCTTAACCACATAAAGTTCGTTATTACAAATTTTACTTTTTAATTTTATTTCAGATGGACAATATGAATTTAAATATTATTATAAATACCTATAAATAATATAATATTTTAATATTTATTATGATTAAATATTTTAAAAGAAATTCTGAAGATAATTCATGGTCTATATGAAATCCCAAAAGTATATGTTCTACATATAAAAGATATAAAAATAACGAATATCCTTATTTTTAAATCATATTCTATTAAAGAAGATTGGATATCATCTAATATCTTAAAGGAAAATATTATTATTGACTTGCTTATACTGCACGAGCAACCTCGTACAGATAAATTAAATAATGCTAATGGCTTTGTTAATAGGTACCCTATTTTAAACTCTGTGTAACCTACACATATGTTTAACACTGTTATTTGGTTGATTTTGACCAAATATAATGTATATGTCTAAAATTATAAAATTACTAGCTGTCACCTATGTGCTCTACCCCGGTGAATATTTGTTTGCAAATTGTGGGGATGTTTTTTTGTCTTATAGTTATTTCGAACATTAAATGCTATAAAGTGTACATACCTTATGGTATAAACATACTCAAAATATTAATAATTTAAGATGATTATAAATTATCATACTTATAGATAATAAAAACAAATTTTTCTCACTTTAATATCATTATTGTTACTCTCGGGAAATATATTATATAATAATGTTATAACGTCGTTAAATGAATACCTAACAATAATAATGAATATTAAACAATAATATTGGGCATGGATTTTTATGGGTTTTCTCACCATACAGCCAATCAACGCGATACTGACTTTTATACTACTTTTCTATTGGTTATTATTTTTATTGTATGCGTTTTAATCTATCTTCAGTACTCGAGTTTTAAGATTAAGTACATCAGTCGTAGTTAGAACTTAGTGATCTATACTTCAAACACTGCAGGACAGTTCAAAGCACCGAGCCATTGTCACATATCATATACGTCGACAATAATAATTCATCGTCCATTGTATGTACACATTCTGAGGTGAGTCGTGGAAGATTGCTTAATTATACGCTTTAAACAATTATTTTGATATATGATAATATATAATAAATATTCGTCAAAATTCAAATTTTACGGGAGAGACACAAAACTTATTTTGTGTAACTTATTACTTATGTTCCCTTTTCGAATTAAATGAAATAAAGATACACATACTGTTACTATAGAAACACATAGATATGTTTCGTTTTCACACCAAATAGTATGTTTAGATACAAATAATATTAAAAAAATCGGTTTCGAGGTGTTAACTCTGACGTGAGGATTTTAGAACCATAAATATGATAAACTTGGCTGTCGATCGCTTACATAAACACACATACATCCAAACATTTACTTTTATTAATAAAGATTTATAATAGGAATTTATGATATAGTATATAATATATAAGTTGTAATCATTACAAATTTTGATATTATTTATTTAAACTGAATTAATAATGTGAATAATAATAATAATAAAAAAAATTATTAATAATTTTTTGCCATTAATTTTGTTGTTATAAAATTTGACGATGACTTCAAATATTAATGTCAATATATTGTTATATTTTTCTGTAATCATTCTTGAAGACAAAAATTACAGAAATTGGTACCACGATAGGTTTTGTTTTCTAATTATATTATTCGACGATTGTCACCAATTGTCTTTTATGTCACATAAACGTGTTTTTTGAGAACACAACGTTATAGAATAATATAAATTATAGTAAAACGTCTGATCTGTGTGTAAGAATAATCTGTTGTTAGAAATATAAAAATAGTTTTAATATCACAGTATATCATAATACGGTATGTAGTATGTACGGTTCTTGTCGAGCGGATTCGTTGGACCTCTAACGGCTCTAACAATATAATATATGGTACGCTATGCGAGGACATAATAATGGAATCGCTTTATTTTTTTTTTTTCACAACTACCTCAGTATGTAGGTACATCGAGAATCGTTATTAAAAACGCGGGTCGGAGCATGTTCTTGGTCCTTCCTATGTTTTTCGTTTATTATTAAAAGGTTTCGCGAATCAAAGTATATTTACGTACCTATACTTCTACGCGCGATTGCTTGTTACAGAAATTCGTCGTGTAATCGTGTGTGCGAGATTGTCCGTATTAGTTGTTTTCGCCAGTTCACTCGTTCATAATTCCACACGGAATTCGCAGATCAAATATAATATACACAGAGTAAGTGTGAGAATAATAATACGTTTATAATATTATACAGAACTCTGCACCACGTACGCGCAGTGCTCCAGAAATCGGACAACTTTAAATATCCATTTCGGCGGTCGAGTGGTATATTATGTAACATACAGGTACCTACGTAATACGTTTACTACGTTAGTGTAAATAACTTCCAACTTTAGACGCATAGCGTGTATGCAGCTGAAAATCGTGTATAGTATTAAGTTCTTTGCGACTTCTCACTGCTATGTTGTTATTATATTATAACCCATTCGTACCCATTCGAATATCCGGTATATATTATACGCGTTTTGTACGACGAGTTTATTACAACTTTTGACTTTGCCTGTTGCGTAGGTATGTGGGTGGTTTTTGTCGAATCAAACTCGTCCCTAATGTTTCTTTGGTAAGTATCCCGTGTGTATTGTTCTTTATATTGCATTGTGCTTGAAAGTCATATAATATGATATGCAAGTATAAATATCACTTGTTTTCCTATTTCCCCATGATATTAATGCACAAAAAAACGGGAAAACTCAGTATAATATGCACATTGCACACTGCACGGTACGTCAGAAATGTTTACGTGTCACTTTAGGTTTCTCAATGTATGGCAATGAAAAAGAAAATTATTATTTAATAGTGTAAGTCCGAAATATATGATTTGGTTTTTAAAGTGATAAAATTATTTTTTACTTATTTTCTCAGTTAATTTTTATATTCTACAAAATTTTTTTTATTTTTAATTGTATTTATGGTTTTTATAATTCTCATAAAAAATTTCAATTGATAGCCTATCATTTATCATTTGAACTTCATATTTTAATGCTGAATACTTTATGTTAGGGATGATTACTTATACGGTATGATATAACTATTATCAATTATCTACTAATTATTATTATTAATTTATAAAAGATGCATTTAGCTATTTATATACATTAGTTACATAAATAATATGGTCAGAAAAATATTTTGTATAATTTAAATTATAATATGTTGTATTGTTCTTGTATTTGAAAAGTAAATAGCCTAAAATATGTCTTTTGTAAAAGACGTAAATATATTATAAAAAATTTTCAATTTTCATGTGCATTATTTTTAAATTATAAAATTTTCGTCAGAGAAACAAATGTGCATAGGAACATTTGTATAAAATAATATAATGATAAAAAATTGTATATTATAAATTATAATGATAATTTTGGTGAAATAATAATAATAGGTAGTCTTAAGTTGTTAGAAATTACAATTTATTGCAATATTTAAATCACTAACAATATTACTTTATTTAAGGATCTATTAATACAGTGTAGGTAGGTATATCGTGGCGCCTGTATGATATTAAATTTATCAAATTATTTATTTTACCATCATTCATATACATTACACGCTTAGTCATACACATTAAACACAGTTGTATTTGTTATGAGTACCGTGATTACGGGTAAAAATAGTAGTAATATAGTCGTAATTTTAATGGTTTAAGCTTACAGTACTTTCAGTGAACTATTATTTCACTATATAATTCATAAAACTTAACTTAAAAGAAATGTTAATGATATATACTGGATAAATTACTCATTTTGTTTTAGTATATTATGTCACTTCATTAAAAATATACTAATATTTTATGTATATATATTTCAACACGATATTCAATTTTGATATAAGTAGTATAACTTCTGATGGATAGGAATTATCGTATTTTTTTTAATGATAGAAATGTACAACTTAACGACCAATATTATTTACGTTTTTATAGATATCGGCCAATTGAGGTTAGTACATGTGGGCACTAGTGATCCATGGATTTTTGTGAAAAGAAAAGTTATATCCTCCTCAGAAACAAATTCTTTATTAGGTACGTCACTGTAGTTCAAATCAATATAATATGCCTATATGTGACTGCAAAAATATATATTTTCTGTAAGTCATAATATGTTATTTTAGATTAGTTGAACCAAAGATGGGTTTAAAATTGGATGTTTGGAAAGATTTTGGTTTACTTCGACGTATAATAGTGGGGAATTTCAGCAAACATCCCTAAGTCTGACCATATATATATATTGTATATATAATTTTCTCTCACCACTCTTTATGTTATTATCAATCCTGTACACTAAAACTAACTTGACTCATTCGTAAAAGAGTTTCCGAAAAATCGCTCTAATTATAACTGGTAATATAACCAAACGTATTAGTCTACACATAACACACATAATATGAGAGGGAGTTAAAGAGTTGATGGAGCTCAGATACAACTTTTCCACTGAAATTTATTAATTAATGAATATCATTCTAATCAAGTCTCATAATTTGTAAGTATATACTAATTATTAATATAAGCTTAACTGTCCTCCTCCCATAAAAATAAATAAACCTTGCGTGTGCAATTGAAGCTCAACAACTACCTATTCAAATTTTCATATTTTGGGTACTACATAAACTAGGACCCATGTATTATGTATTTTAATTAAACTCACTTAAACATTTAAAGTGACCGAAATCTATTTTGAAATGTATTAAAGTATATTTATAAAAATAACTTTTAATAATTATACTTGACAATTGTACAATATTTATTAAAATTACGTTTTCAATTTATTTATTTTTATAGATTAAAGTTTAATAATTATTAATACAGATGGTATTTTATATATACAGTTATAAAATCACGTGTGTAATTAATTTTCAGTAATCTATCATATGAATGATTGTAATTCGTTTGTAGTTTATATTATATTATAACTTTTGCAAATAAAAAAATATTAGCATTAGTGTTGGTTCTTAATAGTTTTTATGTTTATATAATTCAATTTTAAAAACGGAAAAGACCTTTATTTGTTTATGAGCAAAAAAAAAAAATGGTTTAAATTTAATAATATTCAAATCATCTAAGAGCAAACTTATGCGACGACTACATAGAAAAGAAATTAACTGTAAAAACATTTCTCGTGTGAAAGATGAAGAAGATAAATTGAAGGTAAAAAATGTAAAAAAAAAAAAATAAAATTTATGATGTGATGCGTGTTAATAGTAAAATACATTTGAAAGGTGTAAAAATGTATGTCATCATAAAATTATTAAAAAGAAAGGTGCGAAGTTTTTTTCAATAATGCTTTAAAGAAATATTGATAATTCATAGCTCTGATAACTTTCCAATTACAAAAGCGCTTTAAGGTATATTAGAGCTTTTCATACATAAACAATATACAACATTAACCGTAATATCCACAATACTCCAGTTATGAGTAATTTCGAACCAATTTGAGCTTCAAGTGATTTTTAATTTTTTTTTTATTTAAATAAACTATAAAAGATAAATTTTACACATATAAATACAACAATATAATATCTCTTAGATTTATACCTACCTTCTTTAAGCATAACTTGTGGTGAAGGTAAAGAGATAATATTATTTACAATATAATTTAGATTGCTTGTAACAACATGATATTATTTTACACATTTAAATCATTTAATAAATATAATAAACAAATAATTAAAAACTATATAAATTTAATTGATATAAACTGAAATAAAATATA
>VUJU01002559.1:0-35442 GCA_009835225.1 Aphis craccivora
CTAATCTAAACCCACCCTCACACTCCAAGCTTGAATAGTATAAATATCCCTCCTTTTTTCACCATATGTTTAATTTAACTTCAGCTAATAATCTATGTTGTTGTGGCTTAATCTTAAATAAAAAAAAAAAAATATATAATAAATAACTAACAAAGTTTTTCATCGAATTATTTGCGCTAACGTTTAAAATGAAAATTAAATATACGTTTTTGCATAATAAAATATTGTCAAAAGACTTATTTAGAGTACACGAGTATTTAGAATTAAGAATCGGAAAAACAGTATTTATCATTTCAAAACTGCTATTTCAATTATTACATTTACTTGATATTTAATAACCGAAGTATGTTTATATTATATAGGACATAGGTACTAGATAAAGATTCAAATTGCCTAATTCTTTTAAAAAGTTATTAAACTATTATTTTTAGATTCTGAACCAAGTGCAGAATGTATTGATTTTACAATGATGTGTGTTTTTTTTTTTTTTGTGTCTGTGTACAGCATAACTAGTCGAAATAATGCTCCAATTTCAAACTTTAGAGGTGGTTTCCGATGTAAAAGTGAATATCCTTGGTGCATTATAGAGGTCAAAAGTTAACATCTTCCAACAGTTTTCAAAAAAATCGAGTAAAACAAAAAAAAAAAATGACGGAAAAACGGGAATTTTTATGCAAAACCAGTTTTCGACCAAATCGATTTTTTTATATGGTTGTAATTCAAAAACTAATCACTGTAAATATTTGAAATTTTCACCAAATTTTAATGTCAGTGTTATCTATATATAGTTAAATTTTTGGCTTTTTTGAGTTATTTATAGACCACTGAAATTTTTGATTTTTTTTAAAGTGTCGATAAAAAGTTTTGGAAATTTAATACAAGGTTCCTTATGAGTTGTTTTTATTGTAGCTAAAAAAAATTAAAAACCGTTAGTCACAATTTTTTTTTTATAAGCGTTTATAGTTCAAATTTTTACGAAATCTGTTGAAAACACGAATATTTTCAAATAATTTTGAAGTTGAAAAATCAAAAAAATTTTTGTGTTCATCACTAAGGATTAAAATTATAATACTAAGTTTTCCATAAGTTTTCCTTCAAGTAGCTATGGAGAAAACTCATAACATCATTATAGGAAAAATTTTAAGGGCGTTTGAATTTTAAATTTTTAGAAAATAGCGTAACAATAACGATTTATCCTCAAACGATTTTAAATATTTGTTATTATTCAAAAAGTATAAGTCGTAGATACTTGAAAATTTTACCAGTTATTAAGATTGGCGTTTTCTTTACGTGATTTAAATTTCAAAATATTTTTACTTTTTTTGAGCTATTTATAGACAACTGAAATTTTCAATTTTTCTGAAAATGTTTTTTTGAAGTGTTTATAAAATTTTTTTGGCCCAATGAAAATACTTGAAAATTTAATACAATGTTCCTCATAAATTTTTCCTATAGTGATTAAAAAATTATAAGAATACATAAGCATAATTTTTTTTTATTAGCATTTGAAGTTCAAATATTGACGAAAATTCGTCAAAACCATGAATATTTGTAAATTACTTTGTAGTTATAATTCATACAAACTTTTTTTTTAAGTAGCTAAGAGTTGAAAATTTAATACAAGATTTTCCTTAAGTTTAGCTTATAATATAATAATAATAAAAAAATTTAAATTTTGATGTATTCAGACTATTAAAACATAAACCACCTTTTTCACCAATCACTGAAAATTATACCCTAGGCTGACAAATCATCTTCGTTCAGAATCGTTTTTCGTATACAACGATAATTATCATTGGATTCAAATTTAACTCTCCTATAATGCATAACAGTGATCCACACAGCACCTAATGTACAGCAGAGCGGTACCCACTTGCCCGCTTTTTTTAGCTATTTTAGTGAAAAGTAATTACTCTGAGAAGTTGCAACCATTGTAAAAAGATATTCTTTTACGACGATATAATCTGACATAACCAATTGTATTAAATTCGAATATGACACTACCACAGGCTACATTTGGACATGCATTACTATCTAGACGTTTATTCGCACACAACAGTCACAAACTAAATAAAGTATATCGAAATTGAACGAACCTACTACATATATATATATATATTTTTTTAAAACAACTGACCACTCATTTTTATTAAATTTACCATGTAATTTCACATTTTGACGAATTGTTATAGTCATTTCTGTCACACAATCATATTATTGCTAAATAACTGAGTCTTTTATATTTTATCCAGCAGTCGTTTTCTCTGTAAACGTACACATTATTGAAAACATTTTATTTTTAGTTAGTTTGAAGTACTTAAATACAACACACATTATATATTTTACAATTATTTATCGTTATTATTTTTTAAAATTTTAATTTTTTTTTTTTTTAATAACAATATTATAATATAATCATTTAAAAATTTTTAATATCACATTTCACATTCCGAATTTATAACGATTAAAGTATTATATTATTAATATCCACTCGATCGTTTTCGTCGAACACATAATTTTTTCGCCCCCCCCCCTCCCCCCGTAACGATATAGAAAATATTATAATAGTGACCGATGTTTCAGCACCGAACACTTGACGACTTCCAACTACACGGTAATCGGCGTAGGCTGTGGCGGTGCTGGTGGTGGCGGAGGCTCCTACCCCGGATCGGCGAGAACCAGTGCCGGCACATCGTTGGCCTCTTCCAGAGAGTCCAGTTGCGCCAGTTGTCCAGGCATTACCCAACCGTTTCGCATAGCCATGTTGGGAGCCACGGGCGTTGGCAAGACGTCACTGGTTTGTCAGTTCATGACATCCGAGTCGCTGCATATTTACGACGCTTCCATAGGTAAGTGGTGCATTCTCATCGGTTGCAGTCCATCTGTACTCTACGAACAGGTGGGTTACGGGTCTAGATGAGGGGTTATGGGTACTCGAATTAAAACTGTCAACGACAGCGGTGGTGGGGAACATCGATTTTAATCGACCATTCATTTGGCCAGTATACCGTAATATTATTACGTATACCACCGTAGTTCCATTCAAGAAGGAAAATTTTTTTTTTTTATTATTATTATTATTATTATTATTATTCAGTATTATTTATGCAGTTTATAAGAAAAAAAATTGTAAATAATATTATACCGTAGATTATTATTTCATTTTTTTATGCCTATAAAACTTATTACGATAGTTTTTCCACCTACCTTAAAGGTAATCTGACTACAAGTTTTATATACGATCAATTTAATAATAATTGATGGTGGTGTATAATAGACTTCCGCCTGATAATGATACTTAAAAGGTTCATTTTGTCCATGAAAATTCCTATCGTTTTCCTTTGACAAACGACTGGCACACAATTATGATTGAATTATTTAAATATTACCTGGAACAGTATTATTACGTTCAGTATAGTTACAAGTATATGTATAAGATATCGTTTGTTATTTAAATATTAATAAATCTTCACTTTGATACCTACTTAAAGGTTAAAACACTGATATAAGTACTTCGATACAATTCTGTTTACTAAACTCCTTTCGTAATTATTTATTATTATCAGACATCAATCAAAGTTATTAAACAAAAATTTAAATATATATATATATATATATGTTAAAATGTTTAATGCATGATGTATTAAATAAAAATATGATAAAAAAAATATATACTTTTAATTTTAACTAGACAATATTGTAATAAAACTTTGAATATTTAGCTATAATATTTGCAACAACACATATTGACCGACGTGTAAATATATTTTAACGGTAGTTTAAATGTAATTTAATACTATTCCATATTATGACAGATATAAGGTATTATAAAATTACGATTAAAAATGTCTTATCGATAATAATATGCCAAACATAAAATAAAATGGATTGACATTTGACTAGTTCATTTATTGAGTACTACTATTTCGATTAGTAGTTCTATTATTTATTTTATTTATTTCTGCACATATTGAATATATTATAAATATTATTATATATTAAAATAAAAAAAGTGGGTAAGTGGGTAACGCTCTGCTGTACATTAGGTGCCGTATGGATCATTATTATATATTATAGGAGTGTTAAATTCGAATTTAATGATAATTATCATTGTATACGAAAAACGATTTTGAACGGAGATGATTTGTCAGCCTAGAATATAATTTTGAATGGTTGGTGAAAAAGGTGGTTAATGTTTTAATGGCCTAAAAGAATAAAATCTCTAAAAGAATTTAAGTTCTTTTATAATTATTATACGCTAAACTTATGGAAAATCTCGAATTGAATTTTCAACTCTTAGCTAGAAATATCGTTCTTTATATTTTCCACGTTGTGAAATCAACTATTAGGTTTTCTTTATAATCATTTTAATATTATTCAATATGCCTTATTTAGTTTATCATTGAATCAAAAAACTTGTAAGTTACGCCACCTTAATTATTTTAACTATATCCCTTAGCAGAAAATTTAAAAAAAGGATAGAATCCATAAATATTATTAACCCCTAACAAAATAAAAGTTTAAAAAAATCTTAAATATTTATTATTATTTTGTTTGTAGATTTTTTTTATAAATTTTTATGTTTCAATATTTTGAAATATTAATTAAAAAGCTACAGTACATGTTTAATACTATTATTTATGTGATCTAAATTTAAATTAATATTTCGATTTTATAATATTTAAACTTTCATTTAGTAAATAAATGTATTGCGCTATGATATGTAATTTAAATATTTTAAGTTATTATTAGGTACCTATTAATTCTACTACCCGGCAAACTATCTATGTAGTTTTAAAAATAATAAAAAGAAACAAAATTATCTTAAAATTTAATATGTGTATATTACATGTCACATATTATATTTACTACATTATTACCTATACGGAAAATGGCAACGTAAAATTCACCAATAGAGACAGAGATGGTGGACATAATAAAACAAAACGTAAAGGTTGTTGAATCCATGAGATTAGAATAGTAGACCAGGAAAGCTGGATAAACTTAGTTGAAGCTTTTAAGAGCCTCAAAAATATTTATAGCAATAACAACTACTCTTAAACTTGAGCGTACTATGTACTGTGAAAAAAATTCATATAATAAGTAGTACACGAAAACTTATACTGAAGTTTTGTAGTAAAACAAGTTTATTATTATTCTATAAAATTGATCTAATTAAAGTTAAAGCATACATTCGAATCCTCAGTGAATAAAAGTTTATGTAATCAAACAGCTGATTAATAAAATCGAACAAATGTAATTATTTGTGCTTTTCTACTTACTTATTAACTTTTATACGAGATTGAACTTCTCCTGTAATTTCGAACTCGTTAAGCTCTAGAACATTTAATACGATAACATTCTTGATTGGTTTTATAACTGCATTCATATGATTTATGAGAATCAATTGTTGTCATCCCGTTTCTGATATTCTAAAAGATTATAGCATTTTATGGAAATAATTTTGAAAGTTATCTATAAAGTTAATAGGATTTAAGTTTTGTTACAAGTAATTCACTAAAATTTAAACACAAGTCATTATTGATAAAGAAAAAATAATTTAAATTATGATCGTTGTTCAGATTTATAACACTCTTAAGTAAGGATGATAAAAGTGTTTTATTACTTTTACCCATTATAAGGTCAGCCATTAATAAAGGTCCTAAAGAGGAACAGAGATGTTATAGATAAGGTTTTTTATGAGCAACTTAGTAAGCCTAATACCCACCAATTTTTATAAATCCTAACTGGAGAATGACACGCAAAGTTACATGGATAATCATCCACCCATCTCCATCTATGTCCTACGCCCACATTCGATGCACATTCCATTATATATTACAAGCATTATATGCTTTCAAACCAAGCCACTCTATCACAGACGATCTTTTAAAAGTTAAAAAGCATGTCCATGTTATTAGTTTTTTAAGATATATTTATATACATACCTATATACATGGTTCAAAATATTGAATAACAATATTTAAACCTCAATATAATATAATGTTTATACAATCACAGTATCACATACATACCCTGGTATATTGATTTTGATTTTTAACTTAAAACTTAGTTAATTATTTTGTTAAATTTACTATCTATACACACGTTTTAACATTTTATTTTATTTTGTATGATTTTATTAACATTGGTTCCAGTCATCATTCTAACATCAACAATTATAAATAAAAATGACTAGGCATAATTACATACAATGTTTATAGAAAATATTTATATTTATATATTCACAATATTTTTAAATTTTAAATCGGAAATTTAATATTATTAACTGAAATAAAAAGTAGTAGTTGACATGAATGTTTATTATAATGGTATAATAAACACGGTAACGGATAAGATAAAAGTAATCTGTTGCAAAAATAGAAAAATAAAACACAATTTTCAGTGGGTATGATTTATTTTTTAAATCATTCAAAAACCTTAAGGTGGTGTATTTAGAATGAACAATCTAGGTAGTTTATCTGATTTATTAGTGGCATATTTAAACGGAAGCCGGTGTTTGTGAATCTCGGATATGTGTATATTTTAAAAACAAAACAGCCACAAGCTATCTCCCTCTCAAACAGTAAATATACCCGTAGTTGTCATTTAACACTTTCCAAGATGGAAAGTAATTTTTCCATACTAACGTTCGAGCTATTTGAATAAGAACATTAATACACACGACACACGTATTTCCTTTTCAGTCATTCAATATTCATTTTCCATTATGACTTCCAAGAAAAATGTATTATGTTATTTATCTACTTTAGTTTTTGCTTGTATACTTCAGTTTACTTGAATATATTGTGAAAAATACAATTCTTTATAAATCTAAGCACTTATAAGATTATATACCTAATACATACATTATATAAAATAATATAAGTTTTATTTTAAGGAAAGAATAATCTTATTCTCTAATCAAGATATATAAAGTCAAATAATAAATATTTAATTAACACGATGCAAACAACTTTTGGACATATTATTTTAGCATTATGTTATATTTTAGTTTAAATATATTTAAAAAGGTAGTACATAAGTAGATGTAAGGTTTAAATTTATATTTTTATATAAGATAAATATTCAATAAAAATAGTATGCGGTAGGTTAATAGCTAATATCGCATTTATTTTAAGCTATGTGCATTATTTATTGACTAATCATTAAACAATCAATGTGCATAGGTATCATTATATTAAAATTGTGCATAATAAACACCATAATATAATATTAATGTTAATTAGTCTATATAACTCATAGATTAAAATATGAAAAATCACAATAATGATTAATAATTTTTTTTCCTAACATATTTAATTGTAATTAAATACAAAATAATATTAAACATGATATATCTGATATATCTTCCTGTATAATGTATATCTATAGAAATAATAATCAGTCAATAGTTTTTTGGGGGTCTCTCATATACAATTAGTTTCACAGATCTCGTACCACAGTATTAATATTTAGAAGTGTTAACATAATACAATTATTAATTTTATAACAAATTAACCGATTCAATCGTTGATATAATTATTTTATATTTTAAAAGTATAAATTGTTTAAAATGTTAATAATAAAAAAAAACATATCTACCTACTACCTAGGTATTTATCTCATCATAATAGATTACGATGATTGTTACAAAGTTTAGAATAAAAACACTTATAAAAATTATAACGTTTTCTTAATAAAAATTGAGGACGATAAAATGAAAATATATATATGATTAACTGATGACCGTTGTCCGTTGTGTGAGAATTGTTTTTCTATCATTGACCATCTCTCTTTGTAAAAACTAGGTATAAAATCGGTATGTTGTCTAAATAATTTCCAGTAAATCAGACTTTCAACCATTATGTTACAATTTGCACATTATCATATTATTATATGATACAACTACGATAAAAAAAAGTGACGTGCACGCTTACTGATTTTGCATAGGTACATCTAATCGACATAACGTAACCGCACCAACCCTCTAATGGCTCCCTCCCAAAGGATTGGATGATCCGTTTACATGCACAGGGTTACCGCATATCTTTTGTACTATTATTGTGTATCTATCTATCTATATAATAGTGATCATATTTTATGTCCGTGCACACGTCACAGGAATATCCTTTTGAAACAATTTGATGCCAAAGTATGGGATGTGAATATTTACACTCTACTACACACCATGCACTATTTAATAACGTATTCCTATATATTATAGAAATATGTAAAAAAAAAAATAATAATAAATAAAACGTTGCAACAGAAAACATTTTAGGGAATATAAAATAACGTTGAAATATAGGGATGATTAAAACATACAACAGAAAATGTAACTAAATGTACTGTGACTTTTTTAAAAGAAAAATGCAATTAATTATGTCCAACAAGATTATAAATAAATAATATAATTTTATTTAAACAATAAAATGTATGTAATCCATGTATTATATAAAAAATAGATTTTGGTATATCTAAAATTAATTAACTCAATAATAACTAAACAGATTTTTACGTGTTTTTTTTTTTTTAAATGTTTTTTGTCTGGAAAAAGTTTATAGCAATTTAAATCCTCCAATAGTCCCATTTTCACTCTAAAAATATTTATATATATATATACAAATAAATAAAATTGTTAAAAAGAGGTAAATAAATGTGAAGTTTAAATTTAACAGAGTTAAAGACAAGAACGGGATAAATCCATGGTCAACCAAATTTAATACGAATTCATTCTTACGAGCAACTAAGTGCACGAGGACTGATTTTATAATAGTTTGACTATATTCTACATATTTTTTTTTCATTTTTTTAAAAATATTTTTTATAATATAAAATCAAATTTTCTCCATATATTTATCAATATATCCTATCATTGATTATATAATATAATATACCTACTATTATTATATAAGATATATCATACAACATTCTCTCAATGATCCTATATATTATTTTTCACAATCTTAAAAAGTATTAAACCGAATTGTATAGCTATTAAATTTGAAATTTGAAAAATATATTTTTATTTAAAATCAAATCTAAATAGTTATTATATTTCTTTAATTTTTTTAACTATGTATCATAGTTAAAAGCCTGATTTTCAAAAATTTTAACAACAGTCTATAAAAATTAAAGTTATTAGTATACATTTATATAAATTATTTAATATTAAACATACAATACACATATTTCCATTTAAAAATAAAGTATAATTTTCAGTTTATTTGTAATAGATTAGGATTTTAAATCAATAAATTAATAAATTATTCATTTATATTATACAAAGGAGTTTGCATTTCATAATATATAAAATAAAATAATGTAAAATCGTTGATTTTTTTTTTTATATACATAAATGCATTTGTGTTGTTTATATTACTATAGTTTATGGTTTATTTTATTCATTTTCGTATTTGATTTACCAAAGACAAATTTTAAATAAATAACATGTAATGAGATTCAAGAGTAGATCATGTATATAAATACATACTTTTGCAAAAAAACATAATTTCGCCAAATTCACAAATGCTATGAATAATATTAAATGATAATGTATAACAAAAATACAAAATAAACATTTTTAATAACAAAACACCATGCAAATAAGAATACAATAAATTGTATTAGTTCATTTAGAAGTAAAACATTTTAAACAAGCACGTGGAATCAAATGAAAAGACAACGGTTGTGTTCTTTTCAATAATGGATAAACTGCTACCTATCATGTAATCTAGTCTAAATGTAAAGTCATTACCGTTTTAATTCATTCTCTGAGAAGAAATGCTCATCTATGGTTTAGTATATATACTTAAAACATAGTGTAAAAGTGTGTAAGAAAAGCGTCATATAATCTATCTGTAGAATCAACTATCCTTTTTAATTACTGTGCACCTAAAATTTTAAGTATATTTTTAATTACACATTTACCAAACGTACAATTAATTAGGTACCTAATAATTAATAACTTAAAACACTAGTGTAAATGTAAAAGTGTTTAATCTAAATATATTTTTAAGATGATTAAATTAAATAAACTTATGCTCGTATAATTATTTACACATTATTATCAAGATTTAAATTAAGTTAACTATCAAATATTAAAATCATTATTTTTGTATTAATAAATATGTTAAATTATTTTACTAATTATGTAATATAATGAGAGTAGGGCGTCATTTGAATTACATTTGTTCAGGTGATTATTTCATAATTATTGGAATAATCATAATAAAAATTTGAAAATTATTCGAATAGTTTCCAAACATACATACTTTTTAAAATAATGAGTAATTCATGATAAAAGAATCTTCTGGTATACTATGATTAAAAATATATATACTTAGATCATTTATAGTAGGTACCTACATTTGTATTTTGTATTAGCATTATGTTTGAAAATATTTAGAATAATTACCTAGATAAAATTTTCATCTACTTTTAATATAATACGTGATAGGTAAATGTTAAATAGGTTAGTTTAATTGTATAAAATAATATACACAATAAAGTAACTTTTTTTTTAGTATGGCGAACATTAGTTAAATAAGTTACTATTATATAATAGGTAATAATTATTTAAAAATATTTACTATTTAACTAATTTTACTAATTTAACATTAATTAAAAATTATATAACAATTAGAGTTACAATAAGTAGGTATGCATCGTTAAATTTGTGCTTTTTCCCTCCATTTTTCCAATCAACTATAAGAGAAAGTAATTTTTTAAAACTGTATTATACATATGTACATTTTTTCAATTTACAAACTTTAAATTTTTTTAAGTGTTTCAATGGCTTATAAATATCTTTGAATTTTTATTAATATTGATTATTTTACATTTTACATTCAACTATTTAATTTTTTTAGCTCCTATTAAATCTTCTAATATTTATAACAATTTATTTAAAATGTAGTTAGGTTCATAACACATTATTATTATTAGAAAATATAATCGCATAACAGTTGCTATTACTATGCGTCACACAACTAAAATCCCAAAATTTAATTAAATATCATAATTTTAAACGTTATTATTACGTTTGTTTTAAATTCAATATATTTGGTAATTTTAAATGAATAATATCATTGAAAATATCGAATAATATAATTGTTATCCATTAATATTATTTTTATCTTTAGTTAGGTTTCCTTTATTTAAACAAAGGCATTTAAGTTTTGGTAAATCTTTTATTTCTTTTTAATACTTAATTTAAAATTCAAAATATATTTTAAAAACTCTTAATAGGTACTAGAAAATATAACTGTTAGGTTAGGTTAGTAAAGTTGTATTCACTGAACTCTTCAATTTAAAAATTTGTAAATTAATAACATTAAAACGTATGTCATAAAAAAGAGTCAATTTAAATATTCAAACTTTAATTTTGTCTATTATAAATAATAATGTAATATGATAATTTTGTCTATTATAAATAATAATATAATATGGTAATTTTGTCTACTTACTCTGCCAAAATAATACGTAAGGTTATTAACCCGTCAAAATGTATATTGTTAATATCAAACTTATGTCATATGAAGGACTTCAAGTTAACATCAGATTAATCTCACAAAATAAGGTTTTCAAAAGCCATCAACCCTTGCAATTCAAAACCAATTAGTTTTAAAACATCAAAACTCTTGTTTAAACATATATGTATCTAATCACTAATATTAAATTACTAGATAATAAAATTTAAAAAAAAAATTAGTAGTAATCTGAGGTTAGATTCTATACGAACCAAATACAGAATAATTTTAAACACCCGTTAACATGAATAAATACACAAATACCTGTTTTAACCATATTTTTTTCTGTATTAATTCAAACAAAACTTAAGTCAGCGTTTTTACAAACTGATCTCTATTAGCTATTATGTATCGTTCGTTAATAACGATTAGTTCGTTTTTGCTCTATAAACATTTCCACAAATTGTGAAAACTAACAATATTAAAAATACGTATTATTAATACTTTTTTTTCATTCAAACTTACAATATTAATTTAAATAACGTGAAGGTATATTATCCTGATTATAACGAGTAAAGTCGTTAATTAACGATAACGAAGACGAGTTTAAAACTATATTTTATAACACATTATATATTACTAAAAATTTAAGTTAATATAATTATAAATACATTTTCGATGAAAAATAGAAACAAACAATATTAATGTTTAAGTTCAAAATCGACCAATAAAACAATTCAGACCATGATATAGTTTTTATATTATTGATCACACTTATGTATATTAGATACATCAAATGTATATACCAAAATAATTAAACGTGATGACAAAGCCATAAAGGTAATGGTTCAATTATTTTCCTAACATAACTCTTATCGATCATAATTTAACGGCCAAAATCAACTGAAAAAAACATTATAATTAAGCACAATAGTACCGAATATCAGAAAATATAGAAATATAGAAATTCTACAAAGTTAACTATAAAATTTTAATTTTATAGATAAATATACAAATATTATACTCCCTAAATCAGTTTGATTTGACCATGATTATAAAGATTTCAATTATTATAATATCCATATTTATTTATTCGTTTTAGACCTTAGCTAGAAAAAACATAAGTTAGTAGAGAATAAATGATAAACTAAATAAAAAGAAACAATTAAAAAAAATTATTGAAGATAAGATTTTTATTTCTTAAGGACTACAATAAATACTGTAAGGAGAAGTTAAAAAGTAATTAGTTTTGGAGAAAGGAAAAAAACAGGGGTTGTGAATCAAGTATAGTGTGAAAAGACATTAAAAGTTAATTGGAAGTCAATTGAGTTGGTTACAAATTTTAAAAGAAAAGATTATAATTGGTAGAAAGTTTTTGTTTGACATGACTAGACAAATTATTACAGATTTATAGATACAGATGTAGTCATGTGAAGGACGAGAGACCTTTAATACATAGGCTGCAAAGCGTATAAATTTTCAATGGATTCTATCAATTGCTAAAAAAATCATAGACTGGAGATATAAATATAATAATAAAAAGTGGTTAAGTGGGTACCGCTCTGTTGTAGGTGCCGTGTGGATCATTATTATGTATTATAGGAGTGTTAAATTTGATTCCAATGATAGTTATCATTGTATACGAAAAACGATTTTAAACGAAGATGATTTGTCAACATAGGTTTTAATTCCAGTGGTTGGTGAAAAAGGTGGTTTATATTTTAATGGCCTGAATATACCAAAATTAAGTTCTTTTATAATTATTGTAAGCTAAACTTATGAAAAAACATGTATTAAAAATTTTATCGACACTTCAAAAAAAAATTTTCATCAAAAATTGCAGTGGTCTATAAATAACTCAAAATTTTTTTAAAATTCAACTGTATATAAATAACACTAACATAAAAATTTGGTAAAAATTTTCAAGTATTTACAGTGATTAGTTTTTGAATTACAACCGTATAAAAAAAAATCGAATTGGTCAAAAACTGGTTTTGCGTAAAAATTCCCGTTTTTCCTTTTTTTTTTTTTTTTGGTTTTTCCCGGTTAGGAAACTCATCTTAGTTTTTGAAAACTATTGGGAAATTCAAAAAATGACCTCCCCGATGCACCAACTAGATTTACTTTGCCATCGGAAACTACCCCCAAAGTTTGAAATCGAAGCATTATTTTGACACGTTCTTGTGTACACAGACACAAAAAAAAAACACAACACTGTAAAATCAATACATTCATCGCTCCGCTCGGAATCTAATAATAAGATACGTGGGAATGAAAAAAAAATTGTCGTTATTTTATTTTATTTTTTTATTATTAATTCTATTATTTTTTTATTTTGTATATATTTATACAGATAAAGTACTTTGTTATTGTAATATTCAAAGATCTTTATCAATTATTATCTTTATACAATAAGCGACGTCGTGTTAATACTATGCTAATATTATAACCATTATAATATTGTAATTATTTTATCTGACATTCGTTTATTATTCAATTTGTTCTTTAAAGAAAGTAAGAGCACTACATCTTTTCTCTCTGACCCACGTTCAAATGTTCAATACAGTAAATATGAGTTCAGGAGAACCAATATAATATTGTAATGTTAATTAGAATTAGTTTTAATATTTAAGTAAATTAACCCATTATCCAACTTAAAGATAAGACGAGGAACCTTTTACGTTTTTATTGATATTTAAGTTTTAAAGCGAATTATAAAAATTTAAAAATTGTAATATTTTGTATGATATTATTAAAACTCACTTAAAATTTAATATATCAATAAAGTCGCATGTGTAATGCTCAAACTAAAAATTGTTTCCTTTACGTTTAGTAATAAATAAATCCACTCTAACAATATAACGAAATAGACTAGATTGGTTTTGTTTTACAAAAATCTTTTATGTTTCGCATGATTTAGAAAGAGAAGGACAATTAATTCATTAACATTCTTTTTAGGTTGTAATAAATAATTTGAGAATTAGAGTTAACATTATACCTTGTCACCTAATAACAATTAAAACTCACTGATAAAAATTACTGTTGTAAAGACTAACGCCGTTTATTAAGTCTAAAATATTAAAAAAATATATATATCTTAATATCAATAGGTTCTTAATGAATAGTTACAATAAATGTTAACGATTTAAATTCATAAAACATAAGTATATCATTATGATATACTTTATAGTTTATAGTATACAAAATAATAAATCCCATAAACTTAAAAATGTACCTATTAATTGCTAATTCAAATTCTTATAAATTCTTACTACATAAAATATATTTTTGTAAATCTGTGTATTTATAATATTTATTTACTCTAAGTTGCGTTTATTTAATACATTATAATTAATTATTTCCAAACACAAATTTTTATTGTTAGTTAAGTTATAAACCTTAGTTATGACGTTAATAGTTTAATATATATTATAATACCCTTATGGTGTGTTTTTATAAGCTAACATGCAAGAGATCGTACATTCTCTTTTTTCAATTTTATTATGTCGGAACGAAAAAAATGTACAGAAACTTTAAAACCAATTTTTCTTTTCTCATAACTTTTTTATCGTATTTTTTTATTATTTATTCTTTACACACTTATACGTAAGACTCAACGTTTTAATTTTTAATTAGTTTTAAATTTTTTCACCATAAGTATTGGATGTTGATAAAAAAACATTTTTAATTATAAAAACTAGGATATTTGTTAAAACTATTTCATATAGTAATTTAAAATTTTGCTTTGTATTTATGTTTTTTTATACATATATTTCTATTTAATATTATTATATATTTTTTATGATTTGATACAATAAGAGTAGGTATAAACTAAAAGAAACAAATATGACAATTAACATTATTTTGATAGTATAAGACAGCACCCATTGATGACACTTTCTATGATAATTTAATTACTATACATTTTTTGATTTATAACAAATCACTACACCACTCGCACTTTAGGTGTATTAAGGGATTAACAGGTATGGAAGCGGAAGCAAAATTTTTCATAAGGGAAAATGAACACTTAGAGGATTGTGGAATCTCTTATAGAAGCAATTGGATTCGTCATTTATTGTTTTTAGTTTTAGGTTTGAATTTAGAGAAAAAATTGAGACGTAGGAAAGGGTATTTATTTATTTATTTAGAGCAATGTTTTGAAATGCTTGAATTTTGTTAATGTTTGTTTTTATTATACTCCATAACTGTAGATTGTATGTTTATATTGGTTTATGTAGACTTTTGCTTTTTGGACATAAGAAATATGACACCCGTAAAGGTGTATTTATATTTTATAGTATTACATTATTACAGTTTTTAGCGTCCGTAAGCGATGATTTATAACTAGTATTTTAGATATTTTAGATTACATAGAACCCAAGTTAGTCTCGGTTCGAATGTTAAACAAAACTATTTAACAGTAGAAAAGCAAGGGATGGGAGTACCATACAGAGAAACATTAGGACACTAAGCCTATCTGAGGGTGATTTGCTCTGGATAACTTTAAAACACAATTTGTTAAATCAATTTTGAATATGAACAAGGTGATTTAGCAGGTTTGTAGGAGCAGTGAGAGGATCATTGTTGAGAGGAATTATCGCTTTGTCATCAGAATTGTAGTCAGATACTGATGGATTAAGAGTGGTTGGTCAGTTATAAAATCGAAGGCAGGTGATTTATGAAGAGAGCTTTTTCAAATGATATCATATGCTATAAATGGTTTAACTAGAAAAGAGAAGAACAGTTTTGAGTTTAGAAATACTTCAACCAGATCCCAATTAACATCGTCACTTATATCAGATTGTACAGAGTTTAGTTGAAATATGTCAGATATAGCTTAAAAATTTCAACTTTCTCAGATTTGGATGACACAAAACTGCCATCAGATTATTTTTTGTTCTCCAGAGACTACAATATTTTAAGAAAAATTAGATAGATAGTTTTGCAAGGTTGAAGATATAGATTTGATAAGAATTTTTTTTTTTTTTAAATATTTCAAATATATTTATAATGTTTTTTCTAAAACATACAAAAAGTGTCTAATTAGGTAGGTACTTAAAAAGTATACAAACAAGTATTATATTAAAATAAATCTGAGCTTTTAAATTTTAACTTATCCTAGTGTACCGTATATTATTCAAATTGTCAAAATATTTAAATATCAATAAGTTTTAATATTTAGTGGAGATTATTTCATTTAAAATTGTCTTCAACCCGCAACTCACGTACCAAATTATTATAAGATCATTTACAATTTTTAATAAAATTATGGGAAACTTAATCTATAAAAATAAAGATTAATAAATATTATTATGTTTTTACAAAGAATTAATAATAAAGAATAATAATAAGAATTGATCATTTTAATTGGCTAGCGAATTACTCGAGTTAGAGACTCTAATTATGATATATGCTAAATCTTCTATAAATATATTGATACAATTTAAAGTAAAAAATATATTTATTTTTGATTAAATTTCATTTTCTGCTGATTTTTCAGTGATTATTTGCAATTTAATGATATATTTAAAGGTGGCATTTATAAAATTATTATTATTATTATTATTATTTTATTTTAAATTAATACTAGCTTTGCTTTTGCAACGAATACTATCGAGAACATTACCGCATACATAGCTTTCTTTCTATATTTCAATAATATATTATTGTATGTGGGTATAATTGATAATTAATTATTAATAATAATAATATTATTATTTATTAATAATTATTCAGTTTTATAATTTGTACTTAATAACCTCCTAACATTAAAACACTGGCTTATATTTAGACATGTAACCCTTGAGTGTTAGCATTATCCAATAGTAAAGTGCCCTACCTCTGAATTTTAATTAATTACCTATTGTTTATTTCTAAGACAACTACACCACCAACACTTGAGTCTACCAAGTAGGTCACCACCTAGTGTTTTCTGCGTTCATTTAAAAAATGAACGCATACAGCTTGAATAAATTTAAATTTAAAACTATAAATTACTCGAATAATCATACACTACTGAAATTCTACTACTAACTACTTCTCGGGCAGTCGAGAAGAAAAATGCATTTGGTTTTTCAAAAAATATTTATATATATCTTTAGACAAATCTTTCGAATAAAATAATTTTTAACAGATTTCTTGTTAAATAATAATACTATATTCTCAAATATTGTCATTAGAAAAATACAAATAACTCCACGGTGTTCATATACTGTGGAATATATAGAATTTACATAAAATGTATTTTATTTTTTTTACAAATGCCCTTTGAACTTTTCGAGCATATAATATTGAAGCATTGGAAACTCCAAACATCTAAAGTCACCCTAGCCAATTTGTATTTTATATATGAAAAAAGAATCAACTCAATTCTGACTTCCAATATTCTTTTTACTGAAAGAGGTTTTTTTAGAAATGTTGGCACACAGGAAATATAAAATGTTAGTAATAAAACTTTTTACCGTCAGAGAACGTCAACAGTCTTATTATTTCATATGCAATTCAACTAGATTCATGAAGTTTCTAATTGAATAAAAATAAACCAGTAAATTAAAATACCTAAATTGTATACAAAAATATTATTAATTCACCTAGTAGTAAAATTTATTTAGAGTTTCTCGAAATAAAACAATTCAAAAAACATAAAATTATTTATAAGATATCTTATGATTTTCCAATATGAATCTTTTTAGAAATCAGTCGCTAACTGCATAGTGTTTACCGATAGTTTACATAATTTATGAAAATTAATACATATTTTCCCTGATCGTAAAATAATTTATTATGCGTGTATCTTATATCCAAAAAGAACTTCAACGCTGACAATATATTGTTCATTCATTTTTATACATAATCATAACGGTATTTTAATTCTTATATCATTAAATCGTGTGTAGTGATAAATTGATGTACAATTTTATTTTAATAGGAAATAATTATAGAAATATTTACAGTTATAAAAAAAGAACCTTATAGTTTTGATAATGTGTTTATGTGTATTTTACTTTGGCCAATAAAAACAGATTAACTTCCACTAGACGACCTCCAAAACAATATTCAATTAATCGTTTAATTTATGACACCCACTTAGCCAACAAATGCAAATTTTCGTATCTGAATAATATACCACACTGTTTGCAGCTATCATATTCGTTTAAAATCGATATGAAAAGCTTTAAATGAAAACTTAAAACTAACATAACTGATAATACTTTTGGCTGGTATTTATAGAAATAAAATTATATACTGTGCACACGCGGTGATTTATACAATGTATTTTTTATGAAATATATAAAACTTGAATAAAAATAATATTTGTGTTTTATTGTATAATACACATCGAATTTTGTGTTTTAATACAAAATAGTATTTGGTTTTACTATTAGATTTTTATACAATTTAATTTTGTAGAAAGTATTTTAAACTAGTATTATATTAATCCATACGTCATATCAATTTAATCTCAAATAATTACTGAAGAAAAGACAAATTGGCAAAATAATAAGAATTTAAATATATTTTATCTTTATTTTATGATTCATTTTATAGCTTATTAAATCTAATTTACATTTTTCAACTAATCGCTATTATACATAAATATTTGAATTGTTTTAAAAATATAAGAATTTAAAATCCAGTTAATTTTTCACTGACACAAAAAGCTTGATTATAGTTAAAAGACTTAACATAACCAAATATATAACTATAGTTTGAGAACTTTAAAGTAAGTTTTACGTCAGCTAAATTTTAGATTACATCTTGTCATTATCGTTTACATGTCCTTGTGTATGACAGAGGTTATATTATGTAAACATACTAAAATACTCAAGTTATATAGTTACAAGTAGCAATAAAATATCTGTCCATGGTTTCTTTTAATTTGATTATTATAACTTTAAACTGATTTATCAATAGAAAGTTTTTAATTGCCAAAATGAAAAATAAATATTAAATTATAATTATACATAATACTCTTAACCCAATAAGTTATAAGTAAGACTACTCATTAAAAATTTATACCTAAGAAATGAAATACAGCTTATATACCTACGTCATAAATATAGAAACAATACAAAATATGCATTTTTAATAATCGAAATTCTATTAGTTTGTATACTTAACAAATTAATGGTTCAAAAAAATAATAATATTCTAATTTATATATAATTTTATATAATTAAAATAATTTACTATGCATTTTTGACTAAAACATAATTTGTATATTTCCATAATTTTGATGAATTTAGTCCAAGTTAATATTTCAAAACACTAAAAAAAAAAATACTATGTTTATGTATTTTTCGATGCTTTTTTAATTGAAAAGTCCACTTGATATGTTGTATTTTATATTAGGTATATAATATACATTTATACTTATAGGTATAGGTTTTAAACTTATTTTTACATAAAAAAAAACAGGTATTAATATAAATATTTGGTTTCAAGTACTTACTAAAATTATTTTTTTATTACAATAAAAATATATTGGAGATCTACGTTGTTAAATTCTACAATAAAATTTCATAATTTTAAATTGTCTTTTGAATCTAAGTGCAGAGATCTATTTACTTTAAACAACACTTACCCCTCCCTTACACACATACACACACAGTAGTACAAGTACTAGCTATAGGTATCTAATTTATAAAAATAAACGCACTATTTTAAAACCATTAAGTACATTGTTTCATCGATCCGTTTAAAATCTAAAATACAGTTGTGTTATTTTTAGAATTTATCTTTACAAATATTATTGTTCATTCTTTTACATATTCAATTTTAATCTGATAATAGTTAAATTATACTTAACATAAAATAAATTATTATAATATAATCATACACCAATAATATTGAAAATAATAGTAATTATATACCTTCTATTTTTAACTAGCTAAACCTTCGTTTTCGGTAATTTGTATTTAAATATATTTATTAATAATATCTAATTTAAAATAAATGGTAAATTGTCATTTGATCTGACTTTTAAAAACATTCAATATATATTTTTATCCATTTATATGCAGCACCATCAAACTGCAATATTGAAATTATAGGTAAAAGAATATACATTAAAAAAAGCTTCTTTGATATTTTTTTAAGTCAAAATATCAGTTTCAACAAAAGTCAAACGACTCAACAAAAAACATAAAATTTTGTTCGGTTTACTTTACAGAATTCAATAAAGCTGAATGTACATAACTTCGTAATTCAACAATGTCTTTTAAACCTTCTACGAAAGAAAAAAGAATAAATCATTTCAAAAAAAAAAAAAAAAAACAAAAAATCGTAAGGTTGAAAACTTTTATAAACGAATATCAATTGTGAATTGTGTATTGACTTTTTTATTTTTTTTTCGTCGATTTGTTCGGGTCACCGGAATAACGCCAACATACTCGTATAGCAGCGATTACGTAGTGACAACACATGACTGGTAAAGTAGTAAACGCATGTTTGCTACTGAAACCAAACAAATACATTATTATTGTACTTTGTGATCCAAAAACCGTTAGAGAGAAAAAAATGAGTGCAGTCAATAAAGTAGGTATAGAAAACACTCTCGTTCACTGATAGCGTGTTTCAAAGTGAAAAACAAACGCGTTAATTCGTATACTAATACAATCTATGCCTGGCTGCGTCGTTATCGTCGTCGAGATTCACGAAAGTCGTCGAAAACGTGTTAGTATTTCGAATTAGTAGATTTACTTAAACACGTACTTACCTTCTATATTATACACACACATTTATATATATATATATTGCGATCGTTTGCGTATGTGTAAACGCGCACAAAACCATAGCGAACCGGCAACGTTGGGAGGGGTGGTCGATGAAAAGAGTAGGTAGGTAGATGTATATATATATATATATATTCACAGCTTCTACCGATTGATGAGCTTTCCACGCTACCAACGTGCACGATGGCAGGGGAGGAATCTCCTACCTCGGCCATACGTGATTTATCATCCACGGGTCTACACACCGCGGGCCGTAATATTATACGTTCCAGTATTGTACGTGAAATGTTCTGGCTCCTTTTCCGCTCATCCAAACGTCCCTGTTCCCGTCGCGTCCCCCTATAAAATAATATAATATGTATATATTCTGTATTTATGTATATGTCCACGTTGTTTGATAAAGCCGTTTTATCCAATTGCAATATACGGTCTGGTTGCTGCTGAAACGATTTGAAACAACAAAAATCACGGTATAAAATGATTGTGTGATAGTATAAAAATTATTATCATCGAAATTCTCCCAAACGATACCGATTTAATGTAAATAAAAAATCGTTCGAACGTCCTGTTACTATCATAAAAACCATTTTATTTTTTTTTATCTTTTTATCGAGCATCTTAGTTAGTATGAAAACAGCTGCATTGTTCACAATTCCTTAAGTTTATTATGAAGTTAAAATTATTAGAAATCAGATATTTCGCAATTTATACTTGTATTATTCAATTTTCTTAATGTACTCGAGAAAAAAATTAATTTTTAAATTTTTAAACTTTAATAGTTTCTTTATTGCTGTTAGCATTATTTATTTAAACATTCCAGTGCAATAGTTTTTAAAAATGTTCTATGCAGAGCATTAATACGAGCGAGTTAAAATATTATTAAATTCTGTCCTGTACTTTTATTCTGCAAATCTGAGACCAATGCCTAGACTCACGTAGAGAATACCTACTATTCATAATTTATTTGGGTGATATATTTAGAGACTTATAATTAATATATTGCCATAACCACCACAAAGATTAGACATTTCACACGATATCGCATATGTGCATCGGTGCATAATTCGTTATTGACCCCATTTCGATATCTGATTATTCAAATTTGAATATGGTATCATCCGCCCTTTAAGGTTGTATACATGAGCATGGACTGCATTACAAACTAAATTAAATAATTTTTTATAAAAAGGACGTTTAACCCTAACCTAAGGTGATACTCGATTATGAAGAACAAGGAAAAGTTAATAAGATTTCATATTATACAGGTAAAAATTATAATACAATGTGAAAAACTAAGAATATTATTAGAAGTTTCCTAAAAAAAAAAAATTATTATCTTAGAGGAACAGCTTAAAAATTAACTAAATTTTAAATAAAATAATTCATAACTTGTTTTCTATTTATCTAAAATTGTCTTATGTACAACTTGAATCATAGATTTAAAACATGTTGTTATTGTCGATTCTAATTCTCATTTTTGTCTTGACGATACCATGTGTCTGTTGTCTACTTTATAACTTATTCAGTATTTCTTTTTATTGCTCTTCACTACGTATTCATTAAGAGAGTACATTTTGTGGCCTCTAATACATTCTCTCCTATCTCGTGCTCTTTGTATTCGTGGAAATGTTATCCTGTTCAGTTTTTATTTCTTTGGCTTTCCAACTTATTTTTATCTCCTGTCCTACAGCAGCTATACAAAACTTATTTTACTTTCAGCTTTCAGATATAAAAAAAAAAATTAGTTACCTCATTTAATTAATATTCTTTCTTTAAAATGCTTATTAGTTATATGCAATATTTAATATAGATATATCGGTATGCATATATATAAATATAAATATATATTACCAATATTGCTATAATTATTGTTGTACTGTTCCATTTCGTAAAATAAAGGCAATCAATTAAAAAAAAATTTTCAAGTCAATAACACACGAAATGCTTAATTATTAGAGAAAAAAACTTTAAATAAATAATATGAATATTAAATATATAAATATTATACTTGTTAAGAATATTAGTAATTAATAAAATAAATTAGTTGATATAGTTAAATTGTTGTAATAAACTTAAATATCCCTTTGACTATGTAAATATTCATAGGGTTATAATTGAAGCTGAATTTTGAAACTAAATGTACTAAGTGTATCTAAATAATTAATCTGTCGCTGAAAATATATTAACGAATGAATTAAATAAATAACCTACAAAAGTGTGTTGTAAGCAATTATCTTGTTTTGCCGCCACGGAAACTTTTCAACGTTGCATATTATGTAAATCGTGAATGTCATTAATTGAACATGTTTTGCTAACATAAAATAATGAAACCGTACAATTAATTTTCAATTTTATTAAGTAAAACTTCCATTTTAATAAGAGTATAATAAAAATAGGTAACAGACTTTCAGGCTTTATCGTCAACTCAATATAAAAATATTTTCTACATATTACTGTAGGTAGGTAGGTATATAAAATATGATCATAGCATCATATTTCATAATTTTAAAGTTCCAAGTATTGGTTTTAAAATCACGTAATTTCATTTTTATGTGACCATTATTTTATGGCAGGACTACTTAAAAAGTTTTATGTGGCAATTTTTTATTGCGAAAATGTCGACTAGTTGGTACATACTTAAAAGATAATTTTCAAAGTAATCTATTCCTCTGAGCGCAAGGAAAAATTACCAAAAAAATTGTTTAAAAACTTGCTTTTCTATATTATTTATACTTATAGTATATTATTCTATATTTCAGGTTTAACTCGTCATTTGGAAAACTTCTGAATGGATGTGTAGAATTTAAATGCAATGATAAATAATTGCAAAAGCTATAAAAAAAAATGTTCTTAATTAGAGACCAATTTTAAATACAATAATATTGTGTAAATAGTAAATAACATACATATGTAATCAGGTATACAGTTTTCGATTCCTTATTATCTATATTATTCTATACTATAAGAATCTGTTGCACAAAATAGTAGTGGTTGGACCTATCTTTCCCACAAAAATTTAACAGATAACGTTGTCTCATTTCAACATAAAGTGCATGTGCATGACTCAGTAGTGAAGCCATTTGCGTTTTTAATTATTTACATACGTTCATTGCAATCGTAATTCGTATAATAAGATGTTCTTAAGCTTAAGAATTTATTTAAATTTTAAAAGACAACGACTTGCAATTGAACATGAAAGTATTAAAAGTCGTTTGGAAAACTAAATACATTTATAATACTGAAAAACTACATACAATTTTCTTTTACTGTTACCATTAGATACTATTATATTAAACTCTAATAAATTTCATATTATTCTCATTTTGTACTTTCTTCTGAACTATAATAAATTAGAAAAATAACAAAAATAAAAATAAATAAAACATCTATTATTTAATAATTAGTATAAATTTGAAAATTGATACTTAAATGTATTTATATTTTTATTTTGTGCCAGTAAAATTATTTTTTAATTATTTCATATCTGTTTATAGTTTAATAATCATATCAATAATCTATTGACATTTAAAACTAACTATGTTATTCCTGATAATATGAAGTAGTATAATTTGAAAAATTAATAAATTATTAAATTTGAATGAAAAATAATATTAATATAATTGAAGTTAAATTATTATAAATGGTAGTTGTTAGTGATAATATAATATCAACGCTGTATATTTCATATTCATACTATTCATTAAAATATATTTCTATCGTAATATCTATTTACAATTTAATATTTATCAAGAAATTTTAAATATTTCTTTCTTACTTTAAATCATGTTTCTTTAAAGTTGTCCAAGCTTTATAAATTAACCATTAAACATTTTTTTTTAAATTTAACAAAAATGAGTTTCTATGGTTTTTTTACCAAATAACATATTTATATTCCATTTTAATAATTCCATCATTATTCATTACAAATAAATGCTAAAAATAAATTAAACATTTTAGGTTTTTAAAAAAGCATTTTGAGTACAATGAAAAACATTATTTTTATGATTATAATAAAATAATAACGGAGTATAAATAAATGTGGTAATTAATTCTAAAGATTATGCATTAATTTTCTGTTGTAAAATGCTAAATAAGTTGTTAATATTATAAAATAAAATAATGTACGGACATTTTATCGGCTATTCTTTATATTAAAAAAAATACATGCAACTACTAACACCTAAATAGATGAAAATATGACTCAACAAGTTTAAATTTATTGCTAATTACAACTAAATTATTAAAAAAAAAGTTTTACTTTATTTTTATCTTGGAAAGTTTATGTTAACTTATTTACATTTATTACTATTAATAAGACACAACAGAAATAATTTTTACAAGATATAATACAATACATTTTGTTGGAATCCTTAGAATTTACGATTCGAATAATTTAAAGATATTTTAATACGTTTTTAAGCAATTTACTAAAATATCAAGATGTAATTCTTAGTATCCGATGTGATTCTCATAATTATTATTGGGTAATCATACGTAAATTTATTCAAATTTAATTTAAGTTATATTCATTTATCAATTATAAATTGAAATTCTAGTTTTGTATTTTTAATGTACTATTGTTACTTCCTGCAAGAACATAAAAGAAAATATAGAATATGACGTATATTATGTATAAGTCTACACTTAATTCATTTAATTTTTACAAGCGCAATATATAATTTAAATAAGCACTTGAACAACTACTCATTAACAAAAAAAAAAAGTTTTATAAAATGTATAATTGAATAGAGATACCTCTATGCATCAATAAAATCCCTTTAAATTATATTTTAAATTTAAGTTGCCTACCTAATTATTAAGCTTAATTGTAAACTACCTATTTTAAATTATATTTATTTTCTGTTTTAGACGAAGATGGAGAAAAGTCAGTTTCTGTATTATTAGATGGAGAAGAGTCCGAGTTAATTTTTTTAGATAAATCTAATGCGGTGAGTAATAAATTTCACATAAATCGACAACTCTAGGTTAATTGAAAAATTTCTAATGACCAAAAACATGATAAAAGACACAGAAAATACAATACATTTATAATACTAAGCAAAATCTAAAACATGGGCATCATTTTAAAACCAATAAATTTATCACTTCACTCGCCAATTTTCGTCTAGCCGATTATGCAAATCGAGTTTAGGGAAAAGTTTTACAAATTATGTTACACATGGGTCTATATCATTTCTATGTAGGCACATAAGACACCCTATTTCACATTATAATATTTTAGTAGTCATGTGTCCTAAGCCACTCGATGTACTATCCGAAAAGTCTGGTTAGGTTAGGTTAATAGGCAATAGTAGTATGGTACACTAATAATATCATATTGTATAGAATATAGTATCCTTGTCAAATAGTTAATTAAGGTATAATAGAATTTCGAATAATAAAAAAAACATATATTATAATAATTTAGTTTTATAAATATATAGTTTTTATACTGTAAAAACATATGTATTAGGTTTGTAGTACCTGCAGTAATATAAAAATAATTTCACCATGCCAGAAGCCTATTTTAATAAAAAAAATTCTTCATTTTTTTTTAAATAAACAAAAATTAATAAATATTTATTTCATGATATGAATTAAGAAAATAAGAACTATAATACATTTTATTGAATCGTTAAAACTTATAAAACATCAATTATATTTATATTACTACATTATTAAAGGTAAATTAATATCTAATATCTAATATACATCATAATTTATTTTTATATTGAATTATATAATATTTATATAATTAATTATCTGCAGTGATATATTTACCATTTGACATCGCTAATAAGGAAACTTGGTTTAAACTAACTAGAGATCATTGATGAGTGATACATATAAAATTAACACCAATTATTAGTCCAAGAGGTTGTTAAATGAACTCGTCGTAATTAACTAAAACGTATTCTTTACAAATGAAAATAAAAGCATTGAAACCACTTCACAAAAAGGTCGCTACAATTTCAAAAATCAATAGCTGAGTACCCTCCTATTTCAATAAAAATATGTAGTACCGTCAAAGACAGCTACATCGCGTGATTGATATTACACGTAATACATTTTACACAAAAGCCCTTGTTACATCACCAAGAAACTTTATAACACTAGAATTATATCGATAAAATAATATATATAATCTCAATTAGTGTTGTATCACTCCTGCGTAATATTGCAATAAGTGCCCCGAATATACATCACCATAGTCAATAAAATGCAAACACCTCTTTATATTTATTATGACAACAAGAAGAATTATGTATTTAAAATAATATTTGAATTTATTTCATTACGTTAAACTCATAAACATTAACTTAATTCATTTTGTACTCAAACATTGATTATTTGTGTATTTCCAATTTTTAAATTAAATAAAACAATTGAAATTGTTAAAATATTTTGTATTTTTATAATCCTATTTATTTAATAATAATGATAATATGAGACTTAAGAAATAAACAATTATTGGTTTAATGACGGATTTCCCAAACCTATAAAATACCAAGAAACATCTGGAACTCTGGAACATTAATTTAATATTAGACAATATAACTATATACGAGTATTGTTTTAATATTTTAAAGCAATTATTTAAATAAGCTGGATTTAAAAACTTTAAACTAATTACTTAAATAGAAAAGTGATAAATGATACAATAAAATTAATTTTATTATTTAAAATCATTCATTATCTAAAAAGTAAGTATTAAATTTTCAGTCAAACATGAAAATAAAAATAATATAATACAATATAAAATAGTATTATCATTTCATTAGCTACAATGAAGAATGATAATATTATAATAAATTACAATATTTGTTGAAAATAATACAGGTGCATTGTATTTCAACAAGTATGTTCACCTCCATTTTTCTTTGAAAAATGTATTGAATTAAATTCTTGTTTTTTGAATTTTCATATTGTTGAGATTTTTAATACAACTTAATAGAAGTATTTATAAAAATAATACCATTTAATTTTATTAACAAATCTTAAATACCTAGCTAAATTTAAAGCATTTACTTTGAGTTTTTCATCGTTACTTTTTAATCATATGAATTACCAATAAATTACACCTTATTTATATAATGGATGAATATAATATAACTAATATAAGAAATATTAGCCGTTTGCTGCATAAAAAATAATGTAATGGGATAAAATATGTTTTTAGCCAGCCGATTGTAATGACGTCTTTGAGGAGTCTCCACATGCCTATTGTATTATCTACTCGAGAAACGATTGGGACAGCTTTAAACAAGCTGAAGAATGGCTACAAGCTTTATGGAAAGCAGATGTAGTCAGAAATAAAGCTGTGATATTAGTTGGTAACAAAAACGATATCGTGAGACCAAACGTCGTTCCATCAGGAGGTACAGTAGTATTTTTCATCAATAAAAATATTAAGTGCCTACCTAACTACTCAATAATCATATTATAGGTATTATAATCGTTTAATATTTTTGTTCTATCGATTAGGGGCTTAGTATGTATGTATGTATTTATATGTTACGAAACCGCTTTCATTTATTTCCCTAGAAATCCACGATATACTTGATTGGTAATTTCGGCACACAAAAATATTTACAGTATCGGATTCTTTATCAAATTTTAACGTAAATTACATAATTTTCAATCACCGATAATTAGTCCAATGGTGCGACGTTGGAGTATTGAAAATGTAATACTAACTACAAAATAAACCAATAATAACACATATTTTTGTAACAAAAGATTGATGTCAATGAAAGATATTATATATGAGGAGATGAAATATCTATTATAAAATAATATAAAACAAGTCTATAACACTAAAAGTGTAAAACAAATTACTCTGAATTAATCGGTCACATTAAAATACTTACCATATAAAACTTTTGATTTTTATCTCATCAAATAATTATGTTGTAATTATAATAAAAAATTATTAGTTAGTGAAAGTGCAATTTCTTTCTAATGTTACAAATTTAATGCGTCGTTATTGGTCAAACATGGTGAGATAACTGATTCAGAAAAAAATTAAAATGGACTGAGATTACACAGACTACTAGTTATAAACTATTGATGTCTGTAAAAATTTGTGGATATTCCACAACGTATTTAGTCAACAATTAATATGCTAATCGGCCATATAAATATACAACAATGGCCGTCTCCGAATGATACGTTCTCTCTTTCACCGTAAAAACACCCTCTTTCCAATGATACAATTACTAATTCAAATCTCTGTACACAACGATTTTTTTTTTTTAGTTGGCAAACAAATGGCAACTCGATATGACTGCAAATTTATCGAGACATCAGTGATCATTAACTACAATGTGGACGAATTACTGGTAGGCATACTGACCCAGATACGATTGAAGTTGGACCAACCACCGGAACATACACACCATGCTCGGTCTTCGTCAATGCGCAAACGCTCCAAGTCACCTTTGGGAAACTGCGGGCCAACGTTCAAAAAATACAGGGGATCCCGAACGTCTACCAGCCTCCGGGTAAAGGGACTGTTAAGCAAAGTGTGGGCTAGAGATTCTAAGTCAAAGTCGTGTGAAAACCTACATGTGCTCTAATGACGAATTCGGAAAAGAAAAAAACTTTTTATTATTTAGGTGCATTTTGTATTTTTAATACTATACTGTTTCGCAGAAAAAAAAATTCCCATTAAGAAATATTTACTACAATCACGAAAAGCGATCAAATCACTGTATAAGCGTATAGCGTATATAGGTATAATGTACCTATAGCCGTTTCATATGTTATTTTTTATAATTTTCTATTGCTATTATTTTTTTTTCCTTATATTATTAACATGTGCAGCCTGGCTGAACAAATTAAAAAAAAATCCTTACCCATCACCATTTCTATATTTTGGATTTACGTTTATAATAATCACATTTGATAAAAAAAAAAAATACGATATTTAAGTTCAGCTCTTAAAGTTTAAGTTATGTATTATTTTAATCGGGTACTTTCCAGATACGACTGCAGAAAGTAAACTCAACACTGATGTATTCATAGAGTACTTGTTGATAAGTTGACAAGAACATCAAAAATGTGCGTTTGTGTAAATATAGTTAGTTAGATGACATTTTTCAGAAGTAAGCCTCGTTTTGTCTTTTCGTAGGCAATTTATTTTTGAGCAAAAAACTCTGAAAACGGTTCTGATTTTAATTGATACTAAATAATTATAAGATTAGTTAAAATATAGATATAAGTCGTAGGAATAATGTCAATCCAAGTACAGCTGCTACTATGATATGCCTGAAGTTCATTAATTATCATTTAATGATAACATGTCAGCGCTCGAATAGGTAGTAGTTTTCTTGGATAAATAATATTAATATTAATTTAATACTATAATCATCTAATTTTAAATGGGTTTTGAATTATTATTTCGTTTTTAAACGTTTCGCGTTTTTTTATTTGTTGTTTTTTCAGTCATTATTCTGAAGATAATGATGATGGTTTTAAGGGACCATTACTGTCATTATTATTACGATCGCGTTCGTAACACATCCATTTTATATTTTATAAAATGTTGTTCGAACGTGTATTTTGTATTGCCAGCAGAATCAGGGACCACGTAATATTATTAGTTAGTAGTTGTACGCAAATAAACGTTTTATTACGTATTGTGTATAAATTAATTTGCAAATTAATGTAGTTTTTTGTAACTATAATATATATCTGTTCTATTGTTTTCAAACTTACCGGACGTTTTTCACGAGTTTTCACGTTTGCTTGAGTACGTTCATTTCTCTCATATATTTCTCAACGTCGTTTTCTTTGGTCTTTTACATGACGCAACATTACGAAAAATTGTCGGCACGTGCAAAAAAAAAAATATTATATATTAAAATTAAAATAATTTTTAATGTTTGAAGTGGTTTGGAAAATCTTTTGCCTTTGAATCTAAAATTTAAAAAAGAATTAAAAGCGGTTCTTAAAAAGTTGTTTCTCATTTTTCTTTAAACAAATGTCAACTATATAAACATGAATAGAGCATATTTTCTCCAGTAATGAATACTGAAAAAGTCAGTAAGTATCTATAAACAGAACTCGTTTTTTTTTTTAAATATTTAATGAACTGCAAAAATATATAACTTAATAATATACATTACAAATGCAGCAGTAGACATTATTATACGTTTGTATGTTTATTTTAAAAATATTTTAATTATGAATGATTAATTTTGAAGGGCTATTCGATAAGGGTGAAAATCGTCAAAAACTATTTCAAATAAATAATGTACAGTTTAAATGTATCGTATATTCTGCAGGTGGCCACAATTCGTAAGGAAATCAATCCAAAACCCCAAATTGGCATATACTTAAGCTTTCGTGGTTTTCCCATATTATGCACTGTCCTTTGACTCGTGTTCCCTAATATACGATAATGGTACACATCACTCTAAATGCTAAGTACAATATACCCATGTATAATACACACAGTGAACTAACACTAAAATATTATAATCGATAAATGATTCTATAATCAGTAGTCATTCCTCAACAATTCGTGTTTGACCTAAATTATATTTTAACCACTTGCCGTTTTATTCAACGACACAATTGGTCAAGTTTATATCTAGTTTCGGTAATATACATTTTCTAGAATTTGGTATAAACTGGCCAACGAATAAAAATTTAGTTTAATTATGTGCGTATATTACCTACTAATATGAGTAGAAACTATTATATTATTTAAATGGTATGTTTTACTTACTTTTATTTATAGAATTTTCATTTAATAGCATAAGGCTAATATATAGGTATATTAAATAATATATAGATACATAACACCTATATAATAATAGCATATTAGCTTAATCAATTATTTATTGTTTGTATAATTCATATTGTTTTTTCTTATTCATACGTTCCTACATGCACACGGAAAACAATTCAACGGATATATTATACTTGTATATGTACCTATCTCAAATCTTCCAAAAGCTGATTCTTCTGTAATTTTTTTCAATCATATCATTATCATAATATATGTACACATATCCAAACGTTGTGTATATCTACGATGTGTTTTGTATTTATACTACATGTTTTAAGTTTGTTTCTTTCACATTCTCCACCACCCATCTGAAACACATTTTTAGAACTTATGCTATTCGACGATCTATCGGTTTGTTACTGTTTTGTTTATTTAGTGATTTTTATATTGATGAACACGACATGGTCGTTCATACAGTTCGGAGTATCGGGTATCAAGTAGATTTAGACGCATATGAATTGCAAATAGCTTTATATATTTTTTTTCCTATTTATATAATATTATTATAATATTACAATTATAAATGTGTTAATTTATGATATTTATATCAATAATAATCACATTTGGTTTAAGTATTATAATATAATATTAATAATAATGTTAAATTGTACGTCAATCGATGTTGTTTAAAAAAAAAAAAATTATAATAATAATAATTGTGCGTAGATTGTAAAATTTTTATTAACTATTCAAATTTTGAATAAGGGTGATAATATTTTTGTTTTTTCTCTAAATTGTACGCATTTACTTAGAAAAAGATTTAATACACATTCAAAAATGTCATAGCTTATTGTTACTAAGGTTGTATTAAGATTGTATAATTTTTAACTTTCTCGTAAAATATTATACGAGTAACAAAATTTAAAATAAATTTACTTGTGGATTAGTTTTAGAGTAAATATTTTTAATTGTAAAAAAAAAGTCATACATCTAAGTCAAAGGTCAGAAGTAATTCACTTTAAAATTAAAATACGTCTACTTTCATACACTTAATAAAAAATATTTTATTCTTCCATAACTCCATATTTTAATTTTTCAAAAATGTCATTTTTATACATTTTTTAAATTTTATAATAATACCTATACAATAATCCCTATTTACACGTTCCGACTTAGAGACATAATGACCTGACAATTGGTCTTAAAAGTAATATACTGGTTGTATATTCAAATTAACTCAAAGTATTTATCAAATTAATTACGATACGATTATAGGAAATTTGTGGTTTAACAATAATTATTAATTTATTTTTACCTACTGAAGTATTACCCACTTGTTTCATTATAACATACCATTAATTTGCACAAATCATATTTATTGTTGTTGCTTCTGACCTTCCCATAATTATTTATCTAGAAATAAGAAGTGTTGATACAAATATACGATAATTTAAAAATAAGTATTAAGTTGTATTATTATCTTAGAAAACAAAATTATATACACGATCAATTAAGTTTCCAAGTGTTTTGATTTTAATTTTCCAAATGTATAATGCAAAATTGGTAAAATATTTTATTACACTAAGGTGGCTGACAGTTTTGTAATTTCTATTTAATAATTATTTATAATAAACTATATTGAGACGATTTTAATCCATTATTTCGTATTTATTTACTAATTTCTCTATTAATATAATCTTTGAAAGTATATTATTATAAGTTGTAATACACAAATTTATTACGTTCATTAACTTACCAATACTCCAGCAAATGGTTTTTACCAAATAAACCTCTTACGGTTTTATTATTATAAATTAAATTTTACACATACTTGTAGGTAATATTATAATCAATAATCATGCACCTATTATTGTGAAGAGCATGGATAATATTTAATATTCTAATAATCCTAATGTTTATTACCCCTACTACTATACGATACTAATATATTCTTGATTTTTTTTTTTTTAATTTACTAATATAATATCAAATAACTACTCAATACAATTTAAATTTTATTTTATTTATTAGTTGATTAAAAAATAAAAACAAGTAAAATATAGACGTTTTAAAATAATTGTACAAACACTCAAAACAAATAACTTTCTTTTTTTTTTAATAATTATTATTAGCATTAAATTATTCAATTGTAGTCACATCATAAATAGGATTAGAAATCTATAAAAAAATCAACATAACTAATACATTTTTACAATTTATAAGTTATAATATTAAAAATTATACAACTAAAGATATTCCTAAACATAGAAAAAAAAAATCACATCACAGTTTTAGAATTATATTGCGTAGAATTTGAGTTACTCTTTGTATAAATTAAATAAACAATTATACTAAATCTATCATAATATTTCATGTTCAAAATATTAAAAATAACATTTTAATTATTAAAAAAAAAAAAATGTTAAAAATCAAATCTAACCTAAATTGTATTTTTAAATTAATTCTAACCTCACTAATTAATGATTGATTATGAATTATGAATTAATATAAGAACAATGAGAAAATATTTCTATCACAAAATTGAAATGATTTTTTAGAAAAAAAAAAACTATTATACAACCTTTAAAAATACAGTCTTAAATTCTACAGACGCTCAGGTACTGCAAAATGTGACTTTGGAATAAATTATACTATAGAATCAATAATTGAATATTATACCATGTATCAGGTAAAGAAATACCTTTTTTACCATGTACAATATCATAGAACGTGGGTATTTATTCACGAGTAGTTATGTTGGAATACACAGCGTTTACTTGTTGAGTGCATCGAATAAATGTGGCGCGCTTTGGTAACTCTTTTAATGTATGTGCTCCAGTATAGGTACATGCTGAACGAAGTCCACCAAGTATATCAAGAATAGTTTCATTTACATCACCTCTATATGGTACTTCAACGGCTTTACCTTCAGCAGCTCTAAAGTTATCAATATAATTAATCAAATAATTATGTAAAAAACACATAATAATACTAATGATAACAACATACCTGTACTCTGCCTTACCACCAGCATGTTTCTTCATAGCTGTCAATGAACTCATACCATAAAATAATTTACACTTAGTACCATTTGGTTTAATGGTTAACTCGCCTCCATTCTGATCATGTCCAGCAAGCATGCCACCGAGCATAACAAAATCTGCTCCGGCACCAAATGCTTTGGCAACATCTCCAGGACAGACACATCCACCATCCTGTAATATTTAAACATTTTAAATTCAAATGCAATATTTAATAATAATAATAAACATTTTGTAAAGAATTCTTTTACATATTTTCAATAAAATAAAATTAATACTTATGGCAATCGTAGATAAATACTCACAGAAATAATATGTCCTTGCAGACCATGAGCAGCATCAGCACATTCAATAACCGTACTTAACTGAGGATAACCCACGCCAGTCTTTATACGTGTGGTACATACTGATCCAGGACCAATACCAACTTTAATTATATCAGCACCAGACAA
>VUJU01002560.1:0-11645 GCA_009835225.1 Aphis craccivora
AAAATACTCCCCTAGCCCCCATCCCCCTAGCTGCGGCCCTGCAGATCTTCATAAATTATTATTTTCCAATAAAACCGAATATTATTAGATTATGTTCTTAGTTGAGATTTATTGTACGTATAACTTTTACATTTTATAGGTACCTACTCTTATATTAGTATGTACTAATTAAAATGCTATGTCAGGGATGGCCAAACTTTTTTTGATCACAATCTTCTAAAACTATACTTTATCCCTCTAAAGATCCCTCTTAGAGGATCGACTTCCATAAACATTTTTTTATTATTGAATAATTTTAATTATTAAGAAACATACTTGCATAAAGTGTATAATATAAAATTAAAATAAATTCTAACATGATTGACTTTGAAATTGTGCGCGATCGACCGTTTGGTCACCCCTGCTATAAATCATGAAGTACAATACTATAATTATTTATATTTTATTTTATATATACATATTATAATATATTATCTATTAGTTAAAAATGTAGAAATTAAAAAGAAAGAATAGGTAGTATTAGCTTTAGTTTAAACTTGAACGATTGAAGTCTATCGACATTGTACATGGTAGTATGGTACATTACTCCTTAGGTAGGGTATGACTAATATGCCGAGTGTGTGGAATGACGAACGGTGTTGACTGTAGCTGACTTAAAGTTTTCCCGACATACCTCGTACTATATAATAATGACACATGCAAGCTTGGAGGTAGTGTGAATAGTGTGTGACACAGATAAAAACATCACAACGAAGAAGACTCCGCGACGATCCATACTGCCACATTTTTCTAATGGTTTTTAATAGGTACTTAAACGAACAAAATAAATATTTTTATTATTTATAAAGGAAAAATTATTTTTTTAAACAATTTTTGTATAAGAGTTTTTTCTTATTACAAAAGTAACCAAGTTTGAGTACTTAAATCGAAATTTGAGTTTATGCATAATTCGTTTGTTCAAATTTAAAAAAAAAACATTACATTTTTTAAAATATTTATTGATTATACGAGGATAATTTGTATTTTCAACACATTATTAATTATTAATAATTTATTATTAAAATGATCCAATCGACACATATAGACTAAAAAATAACCAAAAACCACCAAAACCTAACCTAATCTATCCAAGGTTATCAAATAAGTATGAATACCGATGCGCCACGCTTGAACGAAAAACTTCGTTTCAAGCTCTTCTATTAAAAACTCCTCCTAGGTTAGATTAGATTCCTACAGTTAAGCTCTTAAAATCTATATGCTACCTCTGCAACAACTTCAATGTCAATGTCTTTAACTTTTAAGCTACTGGGTGTTTAGAAAGGGGGTTAGCTCCAGATCTGCTGTACCTTGGCCTTAACGTGGATAGAAAAACTGAAGTATCATTGTCTCTTTATGTATCTCCACTATACAATACGACGGAGGGAAAATCTTTTAATAGTCGTCCATAATGATCAGAATTTTTTGTCTGCAATGAAATACGATGCAATTAAATCACATGCATTCAGAAAAATGAATAACCACACTACAGTGGTGTGCCTCAATTGCCTATGCAATACGCCCCGTAATCATAAATATATATTTTATTTATACAATTGAAACATGTATAAAAAATAACTGGTGGATCCTAAACGGCTTCCATCTATTGTTTGCTTATTTCCAAATGGTTTCCGTCAAAAAAATTTTAACGAACCGACAAATTACTAAATAGCTCCAGTAGAAAAACATTAAAAATAAACTAAAGCACAGTCATGTCAGTACACCTAAATTTTTTTTAAAAAAAAAAACAGGAGTTCATTAGGAACATCATTGACAAATTTTCATCAAGTGAAATAACACATATGGATTATATAAAAAAATTGTACCTAAAAAAATTACCTAATTTATAATTTTTTTTTATATTTTTACTTATACATGCATTTTTTTCATTTTGTAACCGCTAAAATTATTACAATTTAATATTATTTTAATAAAACATTCATAATAATATACATATATGTCTATATAATTTTTAAAATTTACTTAGTTAACACCAACACATGTTTAACCTTTAACCACGCCACTTTTGAGACAGTTTTAAGTCTGTATGAAATGAAAATTAATTTATATTGTAAAAAAAACGGAACCGTTTGGAAGTTGATCTGTTTATGAACCTTATTGACGAGAATCGTTTAAAAATTTATCTTTTTGTATAACAAGAGTTGAACGGACTACGTCCAAAATAATACGTGGTGACACTGAGTACAATCAGGGCCGGATTTAGGGGAGGGCTGAGTGGGCTGCAGCCCAGGGGCCCCTACAATTTTATATTTTAATAAAAAAATATATTTTCTTGTTTCTAGATAAGGGGCCCCCACAATGCATTCCGCCCTCGGGCCACCACATACATACACCCGCCCCTGATTGCAATTAAAACACAGTTCAAATAATTTTATTGGCCATCCACCACTTCCAAGTTTTATCACCCCTCTGATTAATCTTTTTTTTAAGCATACCTTTGGGCTTTACGTAATAATTAATATATTATTTTATATATAAATAGTTTAATAACATTCTTTTATTAATTGTATTAATCAAATTAATAAAATTACCAACGATTTTGGCACTGTATGCTGTTGCAGACGTTTCAGTATTGCCTGCTTTTTATGTACTAAGGTTTCGAGAATAGTAATCAAAAATAAATGACATTTGTCATAGAGGGTTGCCTACACTTCTCCAATGTTCATCTCGTCAATAACTATTGAAATAGATTAATAAATTTCATTAATTTGAATTCATTGGTAAACATTTTTTTTTTTTGATTACTTATTGTGTCTACAAATAATAGAAAATAAATTCTACTTAGGATCTATAACTTTGAAAATTGCATTGTACAAAACCTAATCCAACCTAACCTATACCAGGTAATGCCATTACTTTTACATTATTAAGGCACTCATTATTTTATGAACTATTTAATTTTTGAATATAATTATGTTCATTATTTAAAGTTGTTAAAAAACATTTTTCTAAAAAAAAATATTACAACCCCTATACCATATTAGATAAATATTTTTTAACTTAAAATTTAAATAGTACAGAGAAAACTTGATTAATGAAAAAAAAGACACAGACTTTTTTTTTAAAAATGAAGAACTTTTAATGCAAATTAAAAATTACTTTGACACTAGCTGAATTGGCTGTTTAGCCAAAGAAGATATCCAGCTATCTCCATTAGTGTATGGAATTTTCATGATTAAATATATTTAAAATACTTAACTATATTCTAATTTATTTAAATATGTTATTTTCCTTTTATCAATTATGTATATGTGTAAAACTACTATTTATAAAAATACTAATTTATTATCATTTAAAATTATGTACATATTGTATTTCATCATACGAACAATTGTTATGTTTGAATAACTTTCCTGTAAACTATTTTAGGGAACAATAAATTGTAGTGTTACTACAATAATATTGTATATATCATATACAAAGTGATTTACAAAACATTTAACATGCTCATCCATATTTTGTCTTTAACCACATAGGTATTTATTGAAATTTTTATACATGGTAATTTTAAGTATATCTAAATACACTATTTTAAATTTTTTTATTATTTATACAATAATTTAAAGAGTTTTCTGTGGCATACAACTTTTTTTCAAATGAAAACCTTTTCTTATTGTATATTCTAAAAATGATTATTTATTTACAAACGATACAAGATATGTAATTATCAAAATTAAAAAGAATCAAATGCTTAACAATTTATAGTTAAAAATGGAGGTTCTCATTTGAGAATTGTTTATAGTCACAGGGAATTATTTAAATAACACACACAATTTAGGTATTTGGTAAATATGATCTGTAAGTATAATTAAAAATTAAATTAATGAATAATTCTAGAAGATAAAATGAGAACAAACTGGTTTTTAAATCATTTAACAAATAATATTAAATAAAAATATAAAGTGAATAAACTTACTTAAAGTAATTAATAAAATCTGGAAACTTTTTGAAAGAACCAATTTTAGGATTTACTACATACTTATACAGTTCTGATGTATCCATCAGAAAAATAAACATCTCCTAAAATATTAAGAATGTAATAATAATAATATTTTAATTTTGTACGACAGAGTACAATAATTACAAATAATAATTAGTTTAATAAAACTAGAAAGTATAACTGCAGAAGCAAATCCATTAAGAAACTACAGCTATAATTAAATCTCAATAACAGCAATATTCAATGTAAAATGTGTACAATTTGTACCTACAGTGTACATATCAAAATATTCATTAACACAAATAAACTGATTTAAATAAATATATATATAAAGGTATATAGGAAAAGTTATAATTCATCAAATGATGATGATGCAAGAAGCATTTTCTATTTATAACTGATAGATTTACATAATCCATTTGTTTAGAATGCGCCAATTTTTTTGTTGTTAACAATTTCTAAAGCATTATAGAAATAATATTAATAAAATTAAAGTTATGTAATGTACACTGTACACAATATGTAGATAATAAATATTCATAAATAAAAATGAGTAATCAATGTACACACCTCTGATATATAACCTTTTAAGTTTCTAATGATGATCTATCAACCAAAAGTTAATAATCTTAAGAAAGATTCATTATAAAATATATTCAACATTAATTTTATTTAAAGTCTATCTTTAAAAGTATATTTTTTTGGGTCAACTGAATTAGGAAATATAAATAAAGAAGAAATGAATATTAAATAGATGTAATGAGTAACAGACAATATGTTGAATAATCTTACAATAAAAAAAAAAAAATTACAGCTTTATCATAACAAATCATAAATAATTATTACACTATTTTAATTAATTCAAAATAAAACCATCATAAATAAATATAATAATTAATAAAATAATATTCATAAATAGTACACAATTATACTGTGAAATTGGAAATAAATCCTTCCAATTATAATAACATTTATACAATAAAAAATGTAATGTTTGCTTTGCAAATATAATATTATTAAAAACATGAAACATATTAAATTATATCATTTCCCAAGAATATTCATAATTACACCATAGATCAATAATTGTCAAACTGTTAAAAAGTTTAATATTAAACTATAACTTAAGTTCTTTATATCATAACAAAAAAAATATGACTAACAATCACAGTTAAGGATTTCAGACTAAGCACCAAAAAATAAAAAATGAAGACAATTTGAAAAGCTTATAATATAGCCAATAGGTTATAACTAGATAGTGAATAAAAATATTATAAAAAAAGAAGCCACTATGAAGTGCTTACTATAGTAATTCAATAAATGATAAAATAATGATAAAAAAGAACGTACTGTACAAGTAAATCATGCCAACAATAGCCAAATAATAAATATTACTGCAATCCATAAGAACAATTTTGATAAATAATGATCATCTTGTTGTAATTGTCCAGCAATTGGAGCTAATTAAATTAAATCAATTATTGAAAATGAGAACCCAAAAATGAATCAATTATTTTGTATTTACCTCCGTGAGGACGATCAGAGAAATTAAATGATGTTAAAAATCCAAAAGGAAATGCTCCTATTCCAAATGACAAATGGAAACCACCATCTCCAAAGTTAAATCCAGGGAATCCCTGAAAGAATTGAAACAAGTTCTGTATAAATACAAAATTATATTAACTGATAACTTGGATAACTTACAGTATGAGCATCAGGTTCAGTTCTTTGACCAGCAGGCCTAGGTGGCACTTTATTCCTGAAACAAAAAAATATATTTAATAGGTAATTAACACTGAATTCATAAGTAATATTTTAAAAAATAGATAGTAACAAGTTGACAGGGGCAGACTGGGATTAAAAATGTCACCGGGATATAGAATTAGAGTGACCACATCGATATACTATTGATTGCACATACATTTTTTTTTAATTTTGGTAACAATGACCACTGGCCATTAGGCACAAGGCCCACTGGGAAATTTACCGGCGTACGGGCGGGCCAGTCCACCCCTCCAAGTTGACATTAAAATAGACTATTAATTATTATGTATATATTTTGTGTTATAAATAATGCAAACATCATTAATAAAGGTTACAATAGCAAAATTTAATTATAATAAAATTGTTAAGGCCCATAGGCGTATGCAGCCTTCGGTTTTAGGGGCAACAAGAGATTAATTCGGACCATTCTTCCAATTCACCGGCCCATAGTTTTACTTTTTTTATTATTGGGTATCAAAATTTAAATTATATTGGTTATTTTTTTTTTTTTTTTGGATAAAAAGTTATACAGTAAGGTACAAAGCCGCTAAAGGTGTACTTTTCCACAAGCCTATAGTTCATATTTACTGTTTAAAATCATGGCTATTTTTTTAAAGCAGTAGTAGACAGGTCTATTAGTCTATTTAAACTGGTAAATTCTACAATCATAAAATATTTATTAATACTTTACCAAAAAAAAAAAAAAAGAAACAATATTATAATTTTTTTTATTTACAATGGTGGAAATATAATTTTACCGAGGCCCATTATTCAATATTTACCGGCCTCGGTAGCCTCAAAGAAAGTCCAGGGGCAGCATTTGCTGCCTCTGCTGCCCCCGTGCGCACGCCTATGTTAAGACCTAATGTTAAGTAATGTATAATGATTAATTAAAGCTTTAATTTTAAAATAGTAATTTATTTAAATAAATAAGTTATATTAATTTAAATTAAATTATCAATATTAATTAACATAAAAAAAATTGTAATTTACCTCGGATCTTCTTGTTTAGTATTTCCACGCCCATAAATTGGTATTACTTTGTCTTTACTTATAACAGCTTTACACACAGGGCACACTTGTCGACTTGATCGCGTTTCTAACCATTGATGTAAACATGGCCAGCTAAAATATTAAAAACTTTAGATTTCAACAAAATAATAATATAAACAATTTATTAAACGACCAAACAATAGAAATTAATAATGTTAAAATTTAAAGGAAATACAAACAATAAAACATATTATCACTTAAAATGTGAAAAAAAAACATTTACTGACAAACAACTTAAGTATAGGCATCAAACATTTTATATAAAAATTATATTTTTATCACTAAATACAGAAAAGACATTCACCTTTAAATCTGAACTCTAGTAATTAATAAAGCAGTTCAGAAATTAAAGGAATTACATTTTTTTTATATACCTTTAATTTATAGCTGACTTAACTTAAAAATGTATTCTATATAATGATGAAATTAAAAATTGAAGATATTACTATTTAGCTACGTACCTACTAAAAACATTTTTTTCAGTTTGATAATTATCACCAATATTAAAATCTTTCTTTTATTTCATGACATTATTATTAATATAATAATATACCAACAATATAAAAATTTTGTTTTGTTTTGCATTTTAAAGTCTAATGCATTTTTTGTTGTCTACTTTAGTTCCTATGATTTTCAAGCACTTCTAACTTTTAATATGTATAATATTAATTGGATTCCTTATAAGGATTGTTATGTTTCTCTAGAAGATTATTGGTATATATAGACATTTTAACCTTTATTATTGAATTTACTATAAAATTGGTAATGGATATTTTAGTTTTAAAATATAATTAATTTACATTTGCAAATGAAGATAGATCAGTTTAAAAAGTAGGTTACATTTTGTATTTTTATGTTTACTAGTTGAAAAAGAAAAAATTATTTCTTAACTATTGAGTTATTGTATATATTATTGTATAGGTATGGCAAATAGTGAATAAATATTAAATACAATTTAACAAATTTAAAATCTTCTAACATCTGACTGATTTATGAAAACAGAAACTATAGTGACCATTTATAACAATTACCTATTTAAAAAATAATGGAAACCACATTCAAAAATAATTTATGTTTGTACTTTATGGCCTAAAAATAAACATTTTCAAGTTTGTTTTACTCATTGTTATTAACAAATGAACTAACTTTCTCAATGGGTTTTGCAGTAATATGGAAATGTATTGGGCAAAATATGAACCCAATCAATTTTCAATCACTATTTGTAAAACGCTTAGTATTTTGTACGTCATGAATAAAATAAAACAAATTATTTTATTAAGGTTAATTAAACAGCTCACGAATAACTAATAAATTTACTTGGTGTTACAGTTTTAATTTACCAATGGTACTAACCAAAATAAATGGCCACAAACACTGACAACCGCGTCCTTTGCATTATCCAAGCATATGTTACATTCAAACATGTTATTTTGTTCATCTTTGTTATCATTTTCTTTATTGTCTGTGTTCTTTCGAGAAGAATCTGACTCGTTGCTAGTAGTTGCCATTGCGTTCTAACACGTTCAAAAATAGACTTAATACATGAATGTAATAATTAATAATATTGTAACATTAACCCTATGTAATACCGAAGACACAAACGTCACATACACCACCTAAAACCAATAAATGGATGGCTAATCAACATTAATAGTATGGTAATTGTTTGTTATTGACGTACACATTATAACCAAAACCAAAGTAACTTTGGTTATCTCCTCTATATTAACGTAGTAAACAACTCCCACACACATAATCCTCATACGCGATCAACGACAAATGATGTAACATAGTAACATACTAACATTGTTGTTGTTTAGACTTACGACTAGATGAATATATGACGTATTTGCTCAGACTGTTCTATAAGTCCGTTAAATATTTCAATGGGTAAAATATAGTTTATGAGTTTATGACGATTGCCGGATATACACTCTGGGATTCGGCAACAGATTCGTAACTTATAGACAACAACGGACAAACCAAAGTACGAGCGAAATGAAATCAAAATTGCACAAAATTAGAACACCGACACGGCGACCAGCAAGGCAGCAACCAGCTTGAGATTAAATAATAATAATTGAATAATTATTATCATGAAGATTAGAATATTATATTATATATATATATATTATATTATAATCTTCATGATTATTATTATACATTTATATGCTTAAACCCAAGGTTCTTGATAATATTATTATCTATTCTATATTCCACAAACGCACAGAACATTATTTAGAAATGACTTCAATCAGCTGGTCAGAGTGGGACAAATGGACAATATCGTCAAAATATCCTTATTCTGTAGTTCCACAAACGTCACAAGCTATTTGTTCAAAAAAAAGTTAGGAAAAATACTTAAGAGTTTATATAGGTATAATAATTATTATTAGTATTGTATGTTTCAACCTGTTGATACTTGCTACGTAACTTTAATCAAACTGTTTTGATTTTTTCTCATTAAACGTTTCATCTAGGTACATAAAAGAATGTAAGAGCTATAAAAATCTTATAAAAATTAAAGTTGACCACCTATATTTCATTATTAAAACATTTATTCTGGACTTAGAAGAACTAAAAAAATAATTGAATCTTATTATAATATGTTCTTGCACACAACTATTATTTATTAACAACTATATTTATTATTTAATTATAATGTAAATTTACAATTTAAGCCTCATTATATTAGGCATAATAAATTGCCTATACAATACTCCTTAGAATGTCACCGATTATAGAACAATTTTTTATAATAAGTTATAAATTATAATGTATAACTGTATAAGTATGTATAAGTGAATAAGTGATAAACGTACATTTTATTAAACCTACCTGCAATAACCTTCATAAAAGTCGAAGATTGGAGTATTCATATTAATTCCTAAAATTGCATTAGATACACAAAAAAAAGGTAGGTAATAGGTATCATTGTATTTACGAAAAACGATTCTGAACGGAGATGATTTGTCAGCCTATGATATATTATGCAGTGGGTGGTGAAAACGGTGATTTATGTTTTAATGACCTGAATACCACAAAATTTAAGTTCTTTAATAATATTATTTTAAGCTAAATTTATGAAAACTCTCGAATCAAATTTTCAACTTTTAGCTCCAATTACAAAAAATTGTATGGATTATACCTACAAAATAATTTGAAAATATTCCTTGTTTTTACGAATTTTTATAAATTTGAACTTCGAATGCTAATAAAAAAAAAAATTGCGATTATGTATTTTAATAATGTTTGAATCACTATAAGACTAACTTATGAATAACTTTGTATTAAATTTTCAAGTATTTTGACTCATCCAAAAAAATGTATCGATATAAATAAAAAAGATAAATAAACAAAAACAAATATTTCAAATACCTTAAAATAGCATTAAAAGATGCAAATTATTTAAAAAAAATTAAATCATGAAAATGACAATCTAAATAACTGGTGAAATGTTCAAGTATCTACGACTTGTACTTTTTGAATAATAACAATATTTAAAATCGTTTGTGGATAAATAGTTATCGTTACGAAATTTCGTAAAAATTTAAAATTCTTATGCTTGTAACATTTTTTCTATAATTACGCTTCGAGTTTTCTGTATAATTATTTGAAGAAAAACTTATGGAAAACTTAGTGTTGAATTTTTTGACCTTAAATATAAACACAAACCATTTTATGATATTTCAACTACAAAAATAATTGCAAATTTTGTAAAAATTTGAACTTTAAACGCTTATAAAAAAAATCACGACCAACGATTTTTGATTTTTTTAACTACAATAAGATCAACTTATAAGAAAGCTTGTGTGAAAAATTTTGAATTGTCTATAAATAATTAAAAAAAAATATATATTTTGAAAATTTAATTTTAGATAGACAACACTAATATAATCATTCGGTGAACTTTTCAAGTATTTACAGTGATTCGTTTTTGAGTTACAACCATATAAAAAAAAATGATTTGTTTTTCATATTATTTCCCCAAGTTATGCTGTACATACTACACACAAAAAAAAACAGGGCATTGTAAAATCAATACATTCATCACTTCGTTCAGAATCTAAAAAGAAACATAGGCTTTAAAATCCGAACTCTATTTATTAGCTAATATAAAGATAATATATTATTAATACATTATCGTCTATTAATTATTATTTATTAATATTATTTTATAGATATTATAGTCATTTATAGGTATTCTTTTTACTCTGCGGAGAGGCAATGCGAAAGCAGTTCCCGCGACGTCGTTGGTTCGAAAATGAATAAAATAAAGGTATTAAAGGTTAGTAGGTAAGTATAAATACTAAATTGTATAATTTTTACTATCGTTTATTCGTTTACATTAAATATTTTTCACTTAAATAAATTTATTTCAATAGAGTAAAGTTGTATTATTCTTATTTTTTTCGTAAAATTCATTACAAGTTAAACCAAATGTCAGTCTATTAACAGCTGGTACAAACTACAAACTGAATGACGGGCCAGCTGAGACGCCGGGAAAGCCGTTAAAATTGGGACTGTTCGACGTTCGACTGTCCAAGTCAACCCGGGACGAATGGCAATCCTACCTATGGGCTATGACATTAAGTACCTATAATATTAGGGCACTATAATAGACTATAGGTATGCTAAGCCGCCATTTTGCGACCATTTATCACATATAATATTATCAAAGAACAATAAATTGGAACTACGAAGTTGCCGCGTTTATTTTATTGTTGATAAACCAGTCGCAAAATGGCGGTTTAGCATACCCGTATATTTAGTGCCTTACCTATATGAGTTGTAAATCACATGCAATTCAAATATTTTTCCGCACATTAGC
>VUJU01002560.1:11695-35203 GCA_009835225.1 Aphis craccivora
ACATTAGCACAATAATTTTCTAATAAATTTGTAATCCAAGACTGTCGTATTTTCGTTCCAAATGTATCGTACAAACGTTCTTTTATAATATTTTAGTAGAAAAAAATTCAATCGGATCAGGTATTTTTCGTCCATTACATATCGGAACCATGATTTAAGATCTTAAATCGTGATCGGAACAAAAATGTAAAACTTAGAATTCGCACAAGTTTACTTTCGAAAAAAGAATTGTAGAACAATAGGTAATGGTCCCGTCCAAATATGAATGTTGTTGACAACAATATTTATAGGTACTCCTTGACAATGTAGTACTATATTATTTCCTTGAAATGTTGTTTAGATTACATTACAAAACAAAAAACATATTTTTTCATTATGTCCGGTCCCCCGTGAATAGTGATATGATTACAAGTTACGAATTTAAGATTATTTAATATTTATAAATATTATAATTGTATTAATTTATATTAATAAAATATTAATTTCATTTAGTTAAAGAATATTTTAATTTTCAATAGAGATTATTAAAAAATAGGTACAACGGTTTAGTGTTTTCAGCTTGATGTTATTGACAAGTTTTTTTTCTTTCTTCAGTTCATGAGTCTTGTAGAACGTGTGATATCTTACGATTTTTGGTATTTTTATGTTGTTTTGCATTTGTGACATACATACAATTCAATTATGTCCGCTACCACTCGGAACATACGTCACCAAACACTGGAACAACAAGTACTTACCATCTAAATGTTCCATTACCAAAACAAATTCTCTTTTTCATTTGTGTCATAATTTAGTTAATTATTTGTATTTCCACAGAAACAACTACTGGAAATGAAGATGAGGCAGGTCAGACAAACTCCACAGATAATAAAAGCATCAGATAATGTCATGCCAAGTGCAAGAATAAGGCCTAAATCTGCTAGGCCACTGGAGATGAATTGTAAGTAATATTAATAATTAAGCAACAGCATTTATATATTCTTGGTTTAATTTCTATTTACAAATTATATCTATTTATAAAGTCAAATTCAAACAAATATAAATACTTACAACATTTATTTTATGTGTTTAGGTCTAACAGGTTTATTTCTTGACTACATTGTTACTTGGTTGTAAATATATATTTTTATTTAATTTAAAACTACAAAAGACCTATAATCCAGATTTTAGTATAGAATATACCTAACCTTTATGTACCTGCATGTTAAATAAAAATTGTGGTTTTGTTTTATTTTCATTGTATGTCAACATATTTGACGACTTTTTTTTTAAACTTAAAAATTCTTACAATCATAGATAAAAGATAAAAAACAAAATTTTAGTAGGTCACTTAAAGATCATGTGTGTGACACTCTGGCACACGCATGTGTTGTATGTGGCGTGTGCCAACAAATAATAATAGGAAAAATATTACTTATTTTAGTTAAATGTTTAAATTGCGTAATATTAGGCCAATGAAGCAAATGAGCTGAGGAAGCACATTGTAAAATAATATTTAAGGACGTAAGAACCAGAGTAGAGAGTCAGTGCGGGTTTCGAGTGAAAGACGCTGAATTTGTTTGTGAGCAAATCATAGAGACCCATATTTTTGTGTATTTATTTTGTGTTAAATAAAGTAATTTAAAAATACTGTTAATTGTTCATAAATCTTTTTGTGTACCATCGAGAGATAGAGGTATACTACCACATGATATAGGTTCACCATCTCTGGTATAGAATAATTCTAGGTTGTTACTATGTTTTTGTTTTTATAGATGGTAATTCATATGCTATAAATTAAATTTCAACTCTTTTGTCTTCTAAACAGACGACATCAAAAAGTTATTAGTTAGATTTACAACTAGTTACTATTATCATTAGCAAGTTCTAATTTCAGTAAAATTGTATTAATGAGACATTAAAAATACAATATTTAAGTTAATATAGGTTTCTATACCATAGTTCTAGTTTTAATTTTATATTTATTTATTAAAGTAATATTTTATATTTATAGAATAATAATAATAATAATAAATATACCTAATATTTTATTGACTTATTTAATTTTTGTTACATTATTAATCATTAGGTTATGATGGTCCATTAACATATGCTATGATGAATTGCAGTCCTGACTCCAGTGATGTATTAGGTGTATCAAGGCATTCTATTAATCATGATGTTATTGAAGGTTTGTTAAGATATATTTATAATTATAATATATTTTTTGAGAGAATCTTGATGAAAGTTATATTTTTATATTTTATCATAAATTAACTACCTATCTATACCATTTTTATGCATTCTTTAGTTCATTACCGAATTTGATTAATTCCAATCATCATTATACAATTATCATTGTAATGTGTGTATTTATAAGGCGTGTAAAGTAGATTTAATAGATAAATAATACATTTATGTTTTCAGTCTTGAGGTTTTTGTATTCTATGTGAATAACACCAATTGGGATGTATATTAAATAAATATATATTTTAATCTCCATAGTTGAATAGATTAAATAAATAAATATTGTAATTTATATTTATATTTTTTATTTTTAGATATGAGAAAAGAAGTAGCTGAGATGACTGTTGACGAACGTAGGGTATCTGAAGATACTGAAGATGAAGAATCTTGTTCTATTTCTCCAGTTAAAAACTTAAGTTCAATACACATTAAAGAAAACAGCCCATTTATTTATCCTTCTTCGACCATTACTGATGTAAGTTACCTGAATATTTTAATAGTATGATATTTTTTTATCATTTTGCTTTATAGACTAATGAATTAGAAGGAGATGTATATGGAAATTTAGATACATTTGTCCTAGAACCTGCCGCCCAAGGTGTTCATTTTAAATGTCGTATAACTAGAGATAAAAAAGGCATGGATCGAGGGTTATATCCTACATACTATTTACATTTAGACAAAGGAAATGGATCAAAAGTAAATTAATAATAAAACCATCAAATATTGAATAATCAATAGAAGATAGTTCTTGTTACCTATTATATTGTTTTAACATTACAGATTTTTTTATTGGCTGCTCGTAAACGTAAAAAAAGTAGAACATCAAATTATCTAATATCAACAGATCCAACTGATTTATCTAGAGGAGGTGATTCATTTGTTGGCAAGCTTAGATCAAACCTAATTGGTACTCAGTTCACTGTCTATGATAATGGTACATCACCATATAAGTCGTCTGTAGAAGGAGTACAGGAAAGACAAGAATTAGCAGCTGTAGTATATGTTAGTTAACAAATAATTTACAATATATCGCTTTTTAAAAATCAACTGTAAAAGATAAATTTTTTTAATTTTATCTCTTATAAACAATATATTATTTTTTTAGGAAACAAATGTGCTAGGATTCAAGGGACCGCGTAAAATGACTGTTGTCATACCAGGTATGAATAAAAACCACCAAAGAGTTAAAGTTGCCACTACTGATAACTATAGTTCACTATTAGGTAATAATTCAATTATAATTTAATTTTAACATTTATCTAAATTAAATAAAGGATCATATTCTTTAATAACATGTATGTATAGAATGTTATCGAACAAAAAATATGGATGATCTGATAGAATTACATAACAAAACACCACAGTGGAATGAAGAAACCCAATCATATGTTCTTAATTTTCATGGACGAGTCACACAGGCTTCAGTTAAAAACTTTCAAATTGTTCATGATAATGATGGTGAGTTTATTACTATTAAATAGTTGTAATTTTTGGAATACCTAGATATTAGCTTATTATCATATAATTTCTTGAAAAATTAGGTATCAATTTAGTAAAGAACCTGTGTATTCCTCATATATACTAGATAATTTAGACATTGAAATACATTGAAAATCGAGATACATTTAAATAACACATAATTTCATCATAAAATAATGTATAAATATTAAAACTAAACTGGTTAGTAAAATATATTAGGTAGGAAGATATCAAAAATTACATTTTATTTTTTGACATAATTTATTATTAAATTTATATGTGTACTACAAGTGTACAAATTGACACCATGTTTATTAATACCTTTTTGAAATTGTACTGTTTCGTATAATAATAACTTTAGACATAGGGAATACTGTGCACAGTAGCAGGAAATGGATGTGATTAACGCACACCAAATGCCAAACTCTTATTACTTAATCACCTATAATTATTTGAACAACCACTTACCTTACTTCTTGCTAAAATTAACACAATAAAGCAACTTTTGGTATGGTCTGACCAAAATGGATAAAAATGTATCGTTACTTGAAGTTACTCTTGTATGAGAATAAGTGTCACCAGATTATATTTTATTATATCATCTGACAAATAATAAATTTATTGTATTTAAAAAAAAAAACTGTATTTACTTTATTATTTTTTCAGTTGATTACATTGTCCTGCAATTTGGTCGAATTTCAGATGATCTCTTTACAATGGATTATAGATATCCATTGTGTGCAATGCAAGCATTTGCTATCACTTTAAGTAGTTTTGATAGCAAATTAGCTTGTGAATAGCTATAAAACATTTTACTTCAAAATTTTAGAATTCTTAAAAGTCATCAAGTTTTGATTTTAAAGCTCGTGCTTAATGATTTTAGTTAACTATATTTTTTTTTATTTTCTTTCACCTACTTATTTATATTTTTGCACCAAAAATTTCAATTTATTCTAGTCTTTATTTATTACATATTAATATTTAGTATTTTTATATGTTAAAATTAAATTTATAATTTTTAATGAATGCCATGGAGTAATTATATTATTTAAAAATTGAATCCTTTTTTATATTATTACTTAATGGAATATTATGATGTTATTTACATTGATTGTTAGAACACTGCCATTAATAATGTTAACACTGTGAGCTGAAAATTTTTGAATCAAGGTTGTTTTAGTGTAATATTTACTACTTAAAATTATACTGTGCTGGATAAAGATTTCAATACGAGTATTATTATTTTATTTTATATTAATATTATTAATTTCATCTTTTAATAATTTTAAATCTCATATTTTAAATTAAACACCTTTTAATGTTATTGTTACTTAAAATTTATAACTTACCGAAACTGATATTTTATTTTGTTGTTAATTCATTCAAGTTAAATTATTAATTAATTGTAAGAATTATTTATAAAATATTTTTCAATTTAATTTTGGCTGGTTAAAACATTAAAATAATGGGGGGGGGGCTAAATTATTTGATTCATACAAAATAATAGAGAAAATAGTCTTCACTTATAATTACAGAGGTGCAACACAGAAATACTGTTGATTATAAATTATAAGTTATAATATCTATAAATATATGCCAATTCAATTCAAAAAATAACTATGATTTGTGTTCCTAATAATATTTATTTTTATTAGTTCATTTGTCTTTTACTAGTCTATGTATACTATACTGTGTATGTATCATATACTCTATTATTTTTATATTAAATTAAATAATGACATTAACTTAGGTATTCTAATTTTCTCAAATCAAATTTTAAATTATTATTATGCAACTTAGAACATACATTATGCAATCTGCATATTTGTTTTTACTTTTATAAAATTGTGTATAAGTAATTTTTTATTATTTAATATGTTTATATAAGCTGTGGCAGTTCTTATATTATACATTATTTTGATTAATAAATAATTTTGTTATGTTTAAGTTTTGTAATTGTTCTCATATCACAAATATCACATATCTATTCTGCACCAATTGTACCAACTATAGTTTATATTAGGCTAATTGGTCATTGTGTATACAAACAAAAGTGCCTTACACTTGTGCCTTGCATTACTAAATAATTGTACATTTTTTTAAATTATACATCATATTGTTTATATAAATGTTTAATTGTAAAATAAACAAAAAGTATTAAAAAAAACTAATTGTACTGGTTTATTATTTTTAGTACATATTCAACGTTGGCGACTGTCCATGAAGAATGTTATCAATCTGAAATTTAAAAATATATTTATAATTTATATATTTTATTAAAATAATTTTGACTTAGAATACTTAATTGATTAAAATACATAAATACTATTCATGGAAGGGATATCCTTAAATGTTATAAAAAAAAATCAAAATCTGAGTACTTAAAATTATTCAAGGGAACTTGAAAATTAAAGGTATTATAATTTGAATACACTCATAGTTTAAGTATAAAAGTGTAGAAATAAAAATCTCCTCTGCTGTATAGTACTTGTCGGGTATATCTGATTATTTGGTTAGTCACAGTAATGCATATGTTAAATTTGAATTCAATGTTTAATCACTACAATGTATGATAAATGACTCTGGACTTAAATGGTCTGTCAGTATATTAGTTATATAAATACATTTTCATGATAATATGTTATTTGATGTTTCTATTATTGTAATTTGTTTTTCTATTAGTATTAAGGTTGGTTGATTTAATTTTTGTTGAATATGTTGTATTCCTTTTTTTATATTAATATTTAATTTAATAGTACATATCAGTTACATTTACTATGTACTAAGTTATTTTTCCTAATCCTCCAATAATTAGAAAAATATAAGAAAAGACTAAAATAGTATTTAATGTCTGTAGTGTCTACATTGTTAAGCTTATTTACCATATCAAAATATTTCATAGATACTTGTGAAAAAAAATTGAAGACAGTATAAATTTTTTGGTAGCCAAGGTTACCAAAGAATTATTGTTTTAAAAATATTACAATTTTAACAAATGTTTGTATTAGTTTCCTGATAATTAAATAAAAGAAAAAATAATAATTTTTCATTTTAATTTACAAAAAGATCCAATTTCATACCAGAAACATCTATCAAAGTTGATGATAAAATCATTTTTTTTCTACTAACAACAATGCTTTCATAATCCAGACACAAAAAAAGATAATAAAAGACACTTTTATTACATATTTAATACAATCATAGACAGTCAGTGGTGTCACAAACTTATTTTTTTGTGGCAATTGCCCCAAACAATTTTAGGTTAGGTTAGATAGGTGGGTAATTTTTTAGATCAATGGATCGTACAATATTTTTATATTTAACTATCATTTTAATGTATTATTTTTTAATTTTAATATTTAGGTATATCGGCAGATTTTTTTATTGGTGGGTGGGTGGTGAACTACAATGTTTGCCCCTGTGAAGAAAATTAGAAAACGTCCGTGACGCCACTGATCCTAGATACCTAATAAATAATTTTCTTTATCAATCAATAGATTTATTGTTGAGAATCAGATGCAAATATCTGAGCAACAAGTTGATAATGCCGTGTACCTACTAATGTTCTAAACAAAATATTAAATAGTTGCTACAATTAAAAATTGTAACATTTGTTAAAATATAGAATAATTTATTTTATGTATACGTAATAGATAAAATATTGATGACGACTTTGATATTTTTATAACATATTGGCGTGTTGAAAATAAAACTGTTTACTAATTCAAATTGCTCGTGTTGTCGTATGTGATGTATTTACACTTGTGTAAGACAATCTGAACTGTCAGCTGTCAGGCGGTATTATATCAACAATATTGACATCAACGTGAAACGAAAAAAAAAATACTACCCAGGTGGCGAGGTACCTATATTATGATACGTCAACCTACATAATTAAGAATCAAATCATTATGAAATAAAATTAAAATGTATCTATGGCCTAAGCTACTGAACATAATATATATTTATATATTCCACGATATTGATATAATTTTTATCAAAAAAATAAAATATACCTATATTATATTAATTTACATGACAAAATAAATAAAATAAAATAATTTATTTTGTCTTGTTAATTTATATGATTTAATACTGATAAAATTATTATGTTTAAATTTAGGTATTATTAATGTTAAAAGATATAAAAATGACTAAAAGAGTTAAACATCTTAATGAATATTGATCATTTTAAGGGTGTTGTCTTATTAGTCATTAGCATACAAGTAAATTACATAATTACCAGTGATGTAGTCGTAATTTTTTTTAGTGAGTAATGAGTATACGCTTAATTGTGCATGATATCTATAAATACCTATGTGGTTACACACCCCCTACAAGGCTACAACTAACCCTTATACACCTACTACGTTATTATTATTTTTATATTTATAATAATTGCATTTACTAATTATTACCCTGCCACAATTAAGACTACAGTCTAAAATCATAATCCTAGAAATATATTATTATTTAAAATTTAAATTTTTTATGATTACTTATCTGTATTATGGCCTGGATCACACTATACGTAGCTTACGTTTTATCGGTTGCCAATAATACGTAACATATATGTTTAATTTTAATATAAATGTATAGTATAAACGCGTTATCGGGGCCAGACTAGACCGATTTACGGAACCATGTTAAAAAGACCATTGGTTCCCACCGCAACATGTAGCGGTCTAACCGACAAAACGCATAGCGTAATCCGGACATTTTACCAGGAATGGCAAATCCATGGCACGCGAAAAGATTTTGAAGGCACGGGAAAAATTAAAATATTTTTACAATACATATCATATTATAATAGGTAAAATTATTTCGAGCATACAATTTTTATCAGTCAATATTGAATATAATATATACCAGGGATCACTAATTAATATTTTCCGTGGGCCACATTAAGAATTCGGAAAATTTTCGCGGACCATAAAAATTCGAAGTACATAATATTTATTATAATATGCCGATTAGATTAGGTTACGTATTAACTTATCAGCTTTTTTTTTCTCCTTGTCTGCGGGCCAGTTAAAATTCATCCACGGGCTGGATGCGGCCCGCGGGTCGCCATGTGGTGACCTCTGGTATATACTATATACTAACCTGGCCTATGAGTTAATAACACATTATAGATAGTAAATAAATGGCGGTTTTGCAGCTTATGGAAACTGTAAAATCAATAAGGTTTGTTCGATATTTTTATTTATTAATTCAAAATTATTTATCAAATAGGTTTGTAAAATAAATGTATTCCATTACACGTATACCCGTGTACAATGTGTATTATTCAATAAGTATACGAACTTATAGAAAAACAGAATTATTATATACTTAGTGAGTTAGGTACCCGCGTATATGCCCCACTACACCGTCTACACCACTGATAAATGATAATTACCTACATAAGTATGCCTAATAATTAAAGCTTAGCTTCTTCGAATAATTTTCTAACCAATTTTTATATGCAATATGTAGACCACGTATTATTTAAAATCTTAAAAAAATTTTGGAGTCAATAAAATTTGACCCGACTTGTCTCATCCCCAAAATAAAAAAATATTTTTTTAAAGATGTTCAAAAATATTTAAATAGTTTAATACATTTTTGAATTATTTCCGTTTTCTTTTATGCTAACTACAAAATTCAATAGTATCCAACATATTATGCGGGCAATGTACCTATCAACTACCTACACACTTAAGTTTCTATTGTTGCATGCATATATAATTAATAAAAATCATTAAACAATTAGGTAGTATTGGAGCGAATTTTTATTCTTACCTGATTTTTAAAAACTATTTCAGCAGTTACGATTACTTGCTGGGTGTATTGTTTTACTTCGGGGCTATCGATTGAGTACGGAGCAGGTACATTTGAACGTACTGCAGAGGTGATCGCATCGATCAAAGAATTTAAAACATAATTTTGAGTGCTCGCCGGTTGCGGTACGACTCCAATGATATTATCTTGTGATCCGTAGTAATTCTTGTCGATTTCGTTACCGTACGTCTGTTGTCGCCCTAACATATTTTCGGTTGCAGATTGACTCATAGAATAATCTGCTGTCGGTTGTTGGCCTGTAAATAAAGCTGCTGTAGTTTGATCTGTACAGATAACATATTTGTAGGTAGAATCAGACACGTCGACTGCCGCAACGAAGAAAGTCGTATCTTAATTTTACGAAGTTTTTTTTTTTTGATTTTTCAAACTTTTCAATGTGGTTAAATAATAATCGTCAAATTGAGATACGCCTTTCTTCGTTGCGGCAGTCGACGTACACAAAAAAAAAATTAGGGGGAGGTTCATAAAAAAATTTACAATAATCAATATTTATCGATGAATGATGATATAAATAAACTACTAACTATTAATTTCGGGGGGGGGGGTGAACCCCCAAAACCCCCTTGTGTACGTGCTTGGGTAGAATTAATATGAATTGTGGTTTTACGGAAATACCTGTTGTAGTCGGTTGATTATAGTATGGCGAATTTATATTTTTCGTTGTCGGCGCAGCAGAAGATTGGAGAGAGTATTTGTTAACTAGAGTACCTGGTAAATTATATAAGGCCTCAAAAGGATTGAAATCTCGCTTAACTCGATGACCCTTAACATTGAAAAAAAATGTTTAAAAATATAACACAAATTATAGTCCCAAATTAGGTGGGTTACTTACGTATAAAGTTTTCATGAATGTATTTAATGTCTGCCGAAGATTTAGCATCACAGATCGTACGATAGCATGTGTTAAACAAATTATATGATTCACTGAAGAACGTGGAAAATTTGCACTGGTGACGTCAAATATTGCTTTAGTACCGTCTAACGGTGCTTGAACTGAATTTGAAATTACAGATATCATATTTTGTACAAACATATCGTTTGAAAGTAAGTTTAATATTCCCTGATCACTATTTTGGTAAGATGACAATGGTGTTCCAAAAAAGCTTGAACGTGTTGTACCATCATCACTTGTATACCTGTCATTTTGGTTTGGCCGTAGATTTTTTGTGTAATCTTTTTTTAACAAAGACCACGAATTAGAATTATTTGGAGGAGGGTTTTTTAAGTCTACTTTCTTGTAAATAGATCCACTGTTGTCCATAGAACTTGGTTGATTATCATCTAGTGACAAACCATGTGATTGTATATTAGATGTCATCTGATTTTGATCAACAGCAGCTTGTTGATTAAAATAATTACTATTTTCCAAGTACATTGGAATTTGATTATAAGCCGGATTTTGATTAAAATTGAATAATGAATTAGATAGTTGTTTATTAGTATTTGAATTAAAATTTTGAACGTAATCAGCACCATTTGGAAATGAGGAATACCATAATGGCATTCCTGTTAATGGAGTTTTTAATAAATTATTATTAATTAGATAACTATTATCATTGGTTGATGGCTGTTTAGGAGATAGTTGAAGTATATGAACATCATTAGGATTGGCGTAGACGGTTATTTTAGCGTTATCCTCTTTCGCGTTTTTTGGATTTTCTGTGTCTACGATAAACGAAGTATAGTATTTGGATAGTCCATCCAATTCTGGTGGTGGTGCGTCAAATGTCAAATTTTCCAATGAATATAGTTTATCATTATCTATATCGGTATCATCTAACGCAACAACTGGTGACTCAGACATTGCATTTTCTAATTTTGATTCTTCATTTAATTCAGTACCTTCACTATTTGTAGGTAATGAATCTTCGTTCAATGTATTTTGTAGATTTTCAGTATCATCATTCAAATCTATATTATTTATTAAATCGTTTGATTGTGAATCAATTATCACATTTGCTGCTTGCATGTTCATTGGCAATTGTGGCGGCAAATCATTGAATACTAATTGAGAATCATCTTGACTTTCCAATACATTATTAGAAGGATTAGGAATATTATTATTTTCTGAATTTAAAAATGATTGTATATCTGTTTGAGAATTATCTATTAAAACATCTTCATTTTGCGCGAAATCATTAATAAGTGGTTCTGATTGACCATCTGGAAGACCTAAAAGAGAATTCAATGGCATATTGTCATTTGTAATCTGCATAGTATTTTCACTGGGCGTTAATTTCGAAGATGATTGTGATGGTATTTGAGATATTTTTGATTGATTAGAGGGAAAATAAGGAGCAGACGATGGTTTGTTTCCTTGACTTTCAGCGTTATATATAACTTGGTTAAAATCTGTTTCATCTTCTTTTATCTCAGTATCATATTCATTTGGGGGAGAAGATTGCTGTACGTTTTCTTGATTTTTAACGTTGCTTATAGGTTGACCAAAATATGGTACATCTGCTTCTTTATTATCAACATTATATCCGTTAGATGTTGATGGGCCTTGAACTATTGGTTTCGATAGTTGAAATTGATTTGGGATAGAAGGAGCAGACGATGGTAACGATGGTTTATTTCCTTGATTTTCAGCATTATATATAACTTGGTCAAAATCTGGTACTTCTTCTTTAATCTCAGTATNATATTCATTTGGAGGAGAAGATTGCTGTATGTTTTCTTGGTTTTTAACGTTACTTATAGGTTGGTCAAAATATGGTACTTCTGCTTCTTTATTATCAACATTATATCCGTTAGATGTTGATGGGCCTTGAACTATTGGTTTCGAKAGTTGAAATTGATTTGGGACAGAAGGAGCAGACGATGGTAACGATGGTTTATTTCCTTGATTTTCAGCATTATATATAACTTGGTCAAAATCTGGTACTTCTTCTTTAATCTCAGTATCATATTCATTTGGAGGAGAAGATTGCTGTATGTTTTCTTGGTTTTTAGCGTTATAATTAGGTTGGCCAAAATCTGGTAATTCTGCTTCTTTAGTATCAATATTATATTCGTTAGATTTCGAAGATTCTTTGACTATTGGTTTCGATAATTGTGATTGATTTGGGTTAGGGGGAATCGGTGGAGAAGATTGCGGAATGTTTTCTTGGTTTTGAGCGTTATTTATAGGTTGGCCAAAAGCTGGTAATATTTCTATTGGTTGATTTATACTCGACGGCATTTGTTTTTGGTATTCTTTTTGCGAAGGTACAATTGTTCCGAAAGACTGAGTATTCTTTTGTCCGCTACTCTGTGATGGTGGATGTAAATTGTATAACTGTGGTTCTTTAGAGTGTTGGTTTTGATTTTTCTGAATAACCTGTGGTGCATTATACGGTTGGATCACAGAAGATTGTTCCTCATAGTTATAAGGTGGTGCATTATAGGGTTGGGGCACAGAAGATTGTTGTTTATAGTTATAAGGTTGTTTATTATACTGTTGGGGAACAGTAGATTGTTGCTCATAGTTATGACTGTTATGAGGTTGTGCATTATGCAGCTGTGACATAGAATATTGTTGATTATAGTTGTTATAATGTAGAGAATTATACGGTTGCAATGGAGAATATTGTTGATCATATTTAATGTTTTGTTGATTATCATTATTATTCACATATGTATTTTGTGATGGATTAGGATTCATTGCATCGAAAACATTTGTTATTCCTTGAAGGATTGGTTGACCAGTCCAAGAGTTAGACGCTGCAGGTGCATTTTGTCCGTGAAACGGTATTGAATTTGAAGGATTGTTTGGTAAGCAATTAACAGATAGAATCTGTAAAAAGATTTTATCCTTATTATTTTAAAATTATATTTGTATCAAAATTAAATTGTATCATTTTATATTTATTTTAGTATTAAAATAGTAATCCTCCATAATTTCTTCTTACAGTTTATAATATGAAATGATTCCTTTAAATCTCAAAACTGAAGGTTTTGGCAATTTCCCTGAGTTTTTTGTGTTGATTGAATTGTTTTTTTCTTGTAGCCCAATAAGAAAGCAATTCAGATGACTATTTTTGTAATCTTACTCACAAAAACCTTCATTATATGTAGTGATTCGAGTAGAAATAGAATTCACTACTTCTAGAAGATGGGGAAATCAACGTTAAATATGTACTAATTAAGTACATTTTTATAAATCATTTAGACGAAATTTTACAAAGGGTTATAAAGATCTTGAAATACTGGATTATCGAAATACGTTAGAAAAAATGTTGAATGGTTTGCGTACATAGGTACATAACCTACTTAACGTTATCGTCAACCATAGCCTTAAGGTACAATAATATTATGAGTTATATGTTCATTATTAAATTAAACTAAAAACAACTAAAATTAAATAATACAATACAGAAACTGTAATACTTAGTTTCGATTGGTAACATTAGTTTATTGAAGTGGCTAAATTTAGTCATGGTTTTTTTTTTTAGAAGGATTGAAACTTTTTTATATTTTACTTATACTATAATTACAATAATTACTATAATTTTTAAAACAATTTTTTGTCTTTAATATATAGATTGTTAGAAGGCTATTTGATGTAAGCAACCAAGTTCTCAAAATTCACTTTTTGTCATTTGGGAGTAAGCATAGAGTAATACTATATTACTCTATGAGAGTAAGGGACATTACAACAGATAGATACCTAACGCCGACTCCGGTATCGATATATTGAATGCAAATTATTTTATCGATGTTTAAGTGTTCTTCGCATAGACTTATAATATAGTAGTAGACTTATTATAAGTCTATGGTTCTTCGTAAGCGACAAAAATTGATAATGGTATAAATAGCTAGGTCGTAAGCACCTTAAATTGATGTAAGCGACATTCAAAAAAATGTGAAACGTCGTATGGAACATATTGTTGCTTACGACCTTTTACACGTTTTCTCGTGTTTTTATGTGATAACGTTATTGGGTGACAGTTCGACTACAAAACCCGATAAAAATTGGTTTTTGCTGAGATTCCTACTGATCGTGAATAAAGTATGATTATTTAGCGTCAACAAATCTAAATTTAATAGTGTGGCGTAAGCGCCTTTTTTTTATGTTATAAAAATGGGTCGCGTTAGTGACTAAACTTAAGTTAAAATAAATAAAAAACAATTTTTATATATTTTTATTATATAAGTAAATATATTTGGTATAATTACAAAAAAAATTAATAGGTAGTTTATGAATGTAGAACAACGTAATCTCCCTTAAATGGGTTTCGGGCTTTTCTGAACAATTTGGGTTATGGCGCTTACGCCAAATAGCCTTCTAACAGTCGATATACTATAATATTTATAATTGGTAAAAAATACCCATAGAAGAAATACCTCAAATACCCCGAGAAATTGGTTAGTTAATTAATATAATATATACTACCTATACAGTTTATTTATCTCTTATGATTGGGTAGTAAATAATTATATACAAGTTTTCTCCCAAAAATAGATAATTATTATCAATGAAAATTACATAATTGCATAATAAATAATAGTAATTAAAAAATTCAGACTGAAGTACATTATATTAATTATTATTTATAATTATGTAATAGTCTGCACACAATACACAACCATTGAACCATTAAAAATAATATCGGAAATCAATCATCGATATTATACATACTTGGTAGGTACCTATACGATTATTCGTATTAATTTCTGGATTATCTTATAAGAGTGGCCAAATTATTATTATACCACTTTGACAAACATTATCCTATATAGTATCACAATGTATTTAATTTTTTTACATTGATTCAATATAAGATCTATCAAATATGAATGTATTATTTTTTTTAATATACCTATAAATAATATGTAGGTATATAATTATTAATAATTTATTATTATTCACATAGTGTGGTACCATATAATATCACGAGTTTTTTCTTTCGGGTACTTTTTCCTCAGATAATTTTTCCTAGATTATATAATACCATAAGTACCTACCTCTAATTACAACCATTATGATATGTATAATAGAAGTATTGAATAGATGTATACACTTTTGCATGCATATAAATAAATAAATAATCACATAATATTTAAATATTGTCATAATTAAAAATGTTCAGTTCGTCATTTGATCTAGTTATACAAGTTACAACGCTGATTATGTGCAACATCATTCCACTATAAAATATTATTCGACTGATCAGTAGGTAGTTTATGTTTGTCAGTGGCGCAACCAGGAATTTTTCATGGGAGGGGTCCAATAAAATAAACCAACTTAATTTTTATAAACAATGTATGTTTAGGTATATTAACAATATATTATTTAATTAGTATTGTTATTTTAAATATTAAAGAAGTGCGAATATAGACATTTCTCAAAGAAAATCAAAGTGGCGTTTTATTTATTAATTTACTATTATACGAGCCAAGGGGAGGGTCCGGACCCGGAGTCCACCCCCCTGGTTGCGTCACTGATGTTTGTTATTATTAGTGTTTACTATTATGAATTATTATAATATTATCTATTTATCTTAGTTATGTACGGGCGTATAACTGCTAGCATAAGGGATTCGAGTTTTTTAAGATTATTTTTTATAGAATATAATATTTAATAGTATTTAGTATATTGTTAAATTAGTAGATACCTATATTAATATATAGGGCGATACAGATACAGCACTCAAATCACACTTCATAATTTCGCCACTGGTTTATTATATTTACCCTAACGGTTACGGTAGGTACAGTAAAACTAGTTTAAGATGCTCTTCAAAAGATTTAGAAAGTGTCTTATGCAGTTATGCAGTTTGAAAAAAAATTAACTAGTAAAAATGTCGAGTGTATAAATTAGCCTTTTTAATTTATATAATAAAAGTATCTATTTTTGTTTGCTTAAAATTGTGTGAATTTATTTTAGGAAATAATATTTTCTATTTTGTTAACATAACCCACCATCTCTTATTAATTCAAATTTGTATTATCTCACAATTATTAAAATGTATCGTTACCTACTGAATAAAAAAGTGTTCTGATTAAATAGAGAAAATAGTCTTAACAGGTAAATACAATAATTATTAACTATTATAGTACAGCCAGTACAGGGATGCCAAATCCATGGCACGCGAAAAATTAAAATATTTTTACTACCTATATAATAATATATTATATATATATAGGTATAATAGGTAAAAATATTTTGAGCATACAGCTTTTATCGATCAATATTAAATATAATATATGTACATAATATATTTTTCATGGCACGCTAAAGAAAAAGATAATTTTTGGTACGTTATGTTCAAAAGGTTTGCCACCCCTGTTATAGTACAAGAATTAGGAATGGTTCATGGGCCTACGGAAAATAGTGTCAAATACAGTAAAGCTTCTAGAGCAGCGGTACCCAAACTGTGGTATGCGAAAGACTACATGATGGTACGCATAAGGCCAAAAGGTGGTAGAACAGAAAATTAAAAAAAAATATTCGTTCTGATCTCATTGAAAATTTGTTATTTAATTCATATCTTTTAAAAAACTAATGAATAAAAGCAATTATACTGTAGTATTTTACTGCCTTATTATTCAAAATAAATGTATTTAACTAAAAAGTAAAGCATTTGATGGTACAATTTGGATCTTTCTATTTTTACTCATTAGTGGTACGTGACTGATTAATAATACACCTAAGTGGTACGCAAAAAAATAGTTTGAGAATCGCTATACATATAAATTATTAGTAATAAGTAGAAAATCAATAAAATATATTGTATGTATCATCGAATAAAAATATAAACATTTATTATTTTAGTAACTAGTGCTACTACTAATTATAACAACTAACAAGGTTGCATACTTCACCAATGTTAAAAAATCATGTTAACTGGACACCAATATATAATTTATATAATCCTCATAAATGTAATTATCGAGTATGAATATTAATCGTATAAAAATGTGTGAATGTTTGAAATATTTTTTTGGTCTGTTAGTACTTACCAAAAACTTCAGCATATGTAAGTTTTGAGTAACATATAATAATAATACATAAATAGTTTATTATTTTAAAATAATATTATACATTACCTTTGATAGTAAAAAAAAAAAGAATCCATAATTTACTGCTCCCATAACTCTTAATGTTAACTAAAATCCTTGATTTTATGGGGTGAATACAATTTTTAACAATTTAAAATTTAAATACATGTGTTCAAACTGCGTAATCAATACAATAACAATAAGTGAAATCAAGTAAATATTTACCAAAATTAACAAATAAAGGTATAATCAATATTAAAACAATTAAATCACATATTGGCGTCACTCAATGACTTGACAATTAATTTGATATTATTGTATGTGAATGTAACAAAAATAGTTTTTAATAAACAAATAATTTTTCACCAATTTTAACATTTTAACAAACCAATAATATAATGTAATATAATAATTTTCTAAATAAAAATAATCACATTACTTAACTTAAGATATCTTTTATATTAGTATAAATTATTAACATTTTATTACAATTATAATTTATGAACCACTTCAATACATTTTAAAATAATGTGTATTTAAACATTTGATTATTTCATAAATATGGGATCCTATTTATACAACATATAATTAGTATTTTAAGTAATATAAAATTAACTTTTTTCTTACTTCTATACTCTAACTCTATCATAATTAATATTTTCTTTGGCATACAATACATTGAATATTATCAGTTTGATGACGAATACAAACAGTATGAAAAGAATGTCCACATTTAAATGATATAAGTCCATTATTCTTACCTCTAATTAGTGGATCAGAGTTTAATGGTAACGAACACCAAATACAATAACTATGTTTTATATCAATTCGCGTACCCCAGTGTGATTTTTTTGATGATAGATTTTTAAACTGAATAGTTTTGCCTATTTCTTCTTCCAAAGTTGTTAATGTATTTTTACAGTTCTATCAAGAAACAAATTATAAAATAAAATATCATTCTGTAGAATATTTTGGAAAATGTTGATTCTTACCTCTGTGCCTATCATTGATATATTATTATGATATTTTAGTGTATTGATCAAAGCTTTTTTTGAATTTAAACCAACAAACTGAGTCAAAATAAAACTTTGATAAAACCTAAACATAATAAAACAATTAAATCTAATTTTTGTCTATTTTAGTATAAAATATATTATTTATAATTACCAATTATCAATATCTCCACATGGTATATTATTTCTATGTTTGAAGAGTAAATTTCTAGTTTCTTCATGACTTAAATATTGAAATGCCAAAGTTGTTAAATCAGTCCATGAAATTCCTTGATTTTTTTCTCCAATATTGCCACAATTCAAACAAAGGCCATTTTTAAAGTAATGATTTAATGTAAAAAGTTTGTCAAATAACAATTCACTTTTGTTGAACAAATGTACTTCTAATTGATCCACTAAACCCAAATGGATAGCAAGAATAATTTTTGTATGTTTCAAACTATTTAGATTTAAAGTCGATTTTAAAACAATGGGCCAAAAATGAGGCACTTGTTTACAAAAACATTTAATTACATCTTCCAAAGAATTTGTGGTTACATTACATTTTGTGAATTTATGTAAAATTATATGTAATTGTTCCAAATTTATATCAGCACTAGATAAATAATCAATGAGTATTTGCCCAAGCTTTTTGAATTTGCCATCAATACTATTCAATGGGAATCCACATTTACATAAATGGTTTTTATCTTGATTTAATGTCAAAAAACTATAAACAGCATAATACAAAATGTTACAATCAGTGAAAATGCTTTTATCAAAGTGTGATAAATAAGATAAAAATATAGCATTGCATTTGTTGCGATAACTTGGCTCTAAATGGACTGAAAACTTCATTAATAAATAAAATACAAATATTGGTTTGATGTTTCTTTTGTATCCAAGAGTACGAAATGATTCAATTTGGTCCAATTTCAAAAATACATACATTGAATTTAAGTACATTAATAATGGTTCTTCGGTCTTTCCATTATTATTGGAATTCATTTTAAAAATATTACAAAATATAGCAAAAGAACATTTCAAATTACCATTGAGCAAAAATTCAAAAATATTAGCTACTTCCATAACTTGACCAAATAATGTAATTAACTCACTGATTTCCAGATCTTTTTTAAAATCATTTTCATTTAAATAGTAAGTTAGAAATTCAGGGTAGTTAAATTTATTGACAATCAAGAAATCTTTTGCATGTAAATCAGCCCATTTTGCTACTAAATTGCTAATGAAACTATCATTTATTGCTTTCTTAATAGTGTTTAAATGTTTTTCTTTCAAATATTGTTGAAATGGAAACATTGGCTGTTTTATTTGTACAACATTTTCCAAATTAGATTTCACTTCACATACACCATTGCATAAGTGTTGTAAACAGTCTACGTCTAATTTATATTCATTTTGAAGTTTCTTACATATTTTTAGAATAGGAAGTAAATTGAGTTTCTCGCGATGTTCAAGATCCAATTTATAATTGGAAATATCTACTACACTCTCATCAATAGGTGGCGGTTCTGCCCGATTAATATTTGAAATTTTATATGGCACCAAATCATTTTTACCTGTACTAGCAGTTAGATTATTTAATGTATCTTTGAGAGTTTTACTACTTTTTGCAATTTTATTAGTAACATTTGACCCTATTTCCATTAGAGTGTCGTGAAATACTTCAGAAGTAGCCAATGAAACAAATGGAATTGAAGAAATATTTAACTCCATATATATTTGATCAAAACCTTGTTTATTGTATAACTTGGAATAATCACCAGATGGATACTGTTCAGACTTTTTAACTTTTTTTAGATTTATATGTATATTTGGCATAGATTTGTAACGTAATACAGGTTTATCAGGCTTTAGAGAAATTAAACTATAACTTCGTTGTAATTTATAGTTTTTTTTAACATATACATAATTTTTTAAAGAATAAATTCCAGATGGTAATTTAAAAAATTGCTGTTTTAAATAATACGTTTTTTTAATTTTTGAGATCAGATTGTTTGTATTAACTGGTAAGTCTATCTTTTGATCTATATTGACAAGCGGATATAATTCATTAATAATGTATTTTGTATTTATTATTCTATCATAATAATGTTCTATCAATGAAATGCAGGTATTGTAATCTTCACATTCATAACAATTAACCAAATAATTTTGAAGAGGAGTGATTTTTTCAGCAATAAGCTCACCATTTGAACACCATATATATACAGTATCTCCAATGTACTTGACATTTTGTATATTATTATATCCGTCACACCACAATAAAACATTTACTTTTAACATGTCTAGTATAAATATACTATTTGATGTATATGTAAGTAAACAATTATCCCAAATTGAATACAATTTTTTAAAATTCAGAGACTGTGGTGGCCAATTTTTACCAGAAATTCTTGATAAATCAAACGGTTTTTGTGAGCAAACATTAAGTGTTGGCGGAATAGCTAAACAATATTTCAGTTGATGGGTACTTTTTACAATACCGTTTAACTCTACTTCCCAAATCCTTGAACCTGGTCGAGCAGAAAAGATTTTTTTCTCATTCCATGTAACAATGCAACAACCATAATCACCATCTCTAGTTTTTTGTCCAATTTGTTTAAATTGTTCTTTGGACATATCACAAACATAACATCTTGTTAATGTTGAAATCACTAAAATATCATCAGAGCTATCTATTTGAATTACTTTAGAATCCAGTTCAATCATAGTATATGGTGGGGTTTGGAAAATAGCTTTTCGCTGAAAAATGGAAAATTTATTATATTGTATTTAAAACTATAAAGTTGCATTGCTAAGGTCTTAAGCCATAATATATTAATTTATACTTACAACAAACAATGATACATAAATTGAAGTGACTTTTCCATTGCAATCACCAAAATATATTTGATTCTTTGAAGTCCATTCCATAGTAGTGATCTCATGTCCTAAATGTTCAGTAGACTTATTGATCAACTTGGCACCAATTCCATTTTCATTTCTTTGCAAAATACATACAATGCCTTTTTGTGTACCAAACGCAATGAGATCTTCATCTTTAGATACAGCAATTTGAGTCACAGATCCTTCCTTTACATTAATTTATAAGTTAACATTAACATTGATGTCATTAACTATTACAAAAAATAAGTGGAGTTCTATCATCAAAAGAATATTGTCAATTTAACACAAAAATTAAAGAAAATAATATTTAATGATGTGTTTATAAGAATATTGATAATTATTACTGCTTAAGATTTTAATTTAACACCATAGGCGTGCGCAGACTTTCGAGTCAGGTATGGCTAAATTTAATCTGACAACCCACCCACCTGTCATGGTGAGTGGTGACCAAAAAAAAAAAAATGACTATAAAATACATACTGTTACTGAAATGTGAATAATCATTTTTCATTATTTCACACAAGGTTTGGTTAGGTTTCATCAATATTGATATGAAATTTTAATATTTCTATAGGCACCTATTATAGTATATCATTAATTTTGTTATCAATTTTGTACGGCTATAACGCCTTATTACTTTCATAAATACCAAGTACCCATCCATGTATAAAAAAAGGCTCAGGTAGGGCTAAAGCCCAATCAGCCCTACCCGTGCGCACGTTTATGTTTAACACTATAAATTAACACAAGCATATACATAAATTTATAAATGTATCCGTTACTATATTTAAGTACAAGGTAAATAACAATAGATGAAATAAATTAACCTTTAGTACCTACCTAATTAATAATTAATATAAGCTACCTATACATATAAATTATTAGTAATAACTAATAAGTAGAAAATCAATAAAATATATTGTATGTATCATCGAGTAAAAATATAAACATTTATTATTTTATTTTCAAACTATAAATTATTTAATAATATTCAAAAATCAGTTTAAAAATACCAACTTCCTTAAAATTGTGTATTTTTTTATAATTAATAATAAAATATGTATATAATGAGATCAAATTTTTATCCTACTGATGATTATGAGTACTCACTTTATTTGGAAGTAGTTGTATAAACTCACAAGGTTCTCTGCGAAATACATACAACCCACCACTGGAAGCCCCAAAAATGATAAAATTCTGAGATACTTCAAAACAAGTGTACTAAAGCAGAAAAAACATTTTTAAAAACTTATCACATAATAATTAATAATTAAAATAACTTTCACTGACTTTTATCCTTTGAGTGGTTTTCAGAGGTAAATTTAGTATATTTTTAATATCAATTCTATTTAACACTAAAATATGATCCGGCATTATTTTGTCATTGGTATTGTCTTGTAACACAGCCATTTTTATCTAAATCAATATTTATGCATCCAAAGTAGAGAAGGAAACGGTTGTTAATTTTATTCGACTTGGCATTTTATAGAATACATTATTTTTTAAATCAAACTTGTGTTAAGTCCCAAGACGTGAATATTTTATATTTTACAATTTACATGATTCTACTGGCTGACGCTCACCCTAACTGGTGATAACAGAATCAGTTAACCGATAAGGTGCTTGTTTTTGCTTTTTTCGTAGTCTACGAATCGTAGATTTATTTTCTTCTACAGACTTCTATACAGACATCTGTGATTTCTTCATACATTTTGTGATAAAAAACGTGATATGTTTAGTAAATAGCACGAACTAAGATTTATATATATATATATATATATATATATATATACACATATAAATACTATAATAATAAATAATAAATACAGTAATGTTTGTATGTAATACAATTTTTCAATTTTTTACTTGTCTAATGTCTTTAATTTGAATTATTTATTTTAGATTCTGAACGAAGTGAAGAATGTATTGATTTAACAATGATGTGTGTTTTTTTTGTTTTTTTTTTGTTTTTGTGTTTGTGTACAGCATAACTAGTCGAAATAATGCTCCAATTTCAAACTATGGGGGTGGTTTCCGATGTAAAAGTGAATATCCTTGGTGCATTATA